>CAXIVR010000014.1:55181033-55391033 GCA_964035755.1 Teleogryllus oceanicus
TCGGTGCCGGATCTCCCCATCCAGAGGGAGAAGACCACCTCCTCTATCCGGGATAAAAACATGTGCTACACTTACGGGGCTAATGACGTCCGTTGACGCGCACAGAATTGCCATCAATCAATAAAAAAATTTCATACATTCAACCAACACATACGTATTTCTTGCTAATTTTCTAGTGTCAAAAATCATTCAAGATTTCAATTGAAAAGTTATAAAAAAAAACTACATCTATTGCAACTATGCGCAGCCTAAAACAGGATGAGCAACAACAGCCTACAGGACCTAACCAACAACAGACTTCAACATGTAGGCCAGTCCGCTGACTCCTTGGCATGGCGAACAAAACTCCACGGAGCGATGACCAACGTAGAAAACAAATAACCGGAACATTCAAATATCCGAAATTCATCGGATAAGGTTTCTTTAACTACCAGTAGAAAAAAATGTTTAAATCAACTTAATTGCAAAAAAGAAACCAAAATTCTTGATGCATTGGTCTCCCATTGTATTTTAGTTTTTAAAGGTCGTTTGTTTATTTATTGCATATATATATATATATATATATATATATATATATATATAATTGATAAGTTACATTATCTAACGCTAGAAATCTATATTGTCTGGGAGCGAGAACGAAACTAAGTTAAAAGAAGTGACATTGCACCCTCTACTGGAAATGAGCTCTTCAGCGTTAGTCAAAGGAAATACTGCGGTTAGGAAAATAATGAGAAGTGTTGGAAATTAGTTCACAAATAGTATTTTATAACTGAAAGTCTTGGAAGGTATTCGCATTTTACACTGCTTTTGTTTTAAGAATCCAATTAATGCTATTTCTCCAAATACTAAGGTTTTTTAGGTAATTCATTCAAAAAACAGTTAGGCATGAGCGAGCCTTCGGATTACTTGAAGACAGATCTGGAGAGCGCAAAGGTTGAGTATACTAATACATACCCAATACATACTACGGGATTCAAAATATTGAAGACATTCTCGATAACGAGTTGACCATGTTTGTTGCAGAATATTGTCAGTGGTCAGTCATTTTCTTGTAGTCTGAATGGGATAATGAGAGATTTTATACGATTCAGATTCACATAAGAATGTTGATATTACGGTATTATCCTTTTTCGTAAACACATGAATGTATGTTTCCTTGTTTAATTGGAAGATCTTATACGAAATAAATTTTCATCTAATCTTCAATGTCATTGGATAGTTTTTAAGAAGCCTCAAAGGGTAGAATATTGATATGGTATCATTTCGTTGTGTTCTGTACAGGATTACTATATTCTTTATCATGAGATTGCAAACTGATTGCATAGCTTAACAGGTTAATAAATCTACTAGTAAGGCAATCGAAATGTTTACAAAATAAGTTGCAAGAAACGCGGTAGATACGAAGAAAACCTTCAACAAATTCTAATAGTCACATGCGCTTTAAAGGAGCATGAATCCTGGTGTGGAGGCTTCGTGTTTCGAAGGCACCAATTTCAAGTTCATTAAATTTGTCAGAAAACGCAGAGTTGTATCCAATTCCAGTGCACCAATATATAGTTACACATAGGGATGAGCGTTTTTGATAATTTTTATTTTCCCGTGTACGTACGTATTTACGGAGTATGAGGCTCTAAATTTTCTATAACTTTTTCTCTGGATGGTGATAATTCCACTGAATAAGACGAGTGCATCTTATTCGTTAATCATGTGAGTAATAATTTGGAATGAAATGTGCAAAATAAAAAAAAATATTGCACGATTTTCTCAAAACGGCTTCAAGCTTTTTCTTATGGAACGCATAATGCTAAATATGAAGTGTAAGATGACATAAAAGCCATTTTGCTGTACTCTTTTGTTTTTTAAAAAATTATACAAAGGTAATTTTTTTCACATATCTCACGTCGCTAATATTTACGTTACCTGTGATTTGTATACAGAAATACATTTATAGGTGCATGTGCTTCAAATGATGTCCGAAAATTTTCTTTTGTTCTATCACAGAAAATAACTTTTTGTGTGAAAATGAACTCGGAATTACGCATTTTGAGAAATTGTCAAACGCCATTTTCTCGAAAATGGCTGTTTATAGATATAGAAAAATGAAGAGGTCATAACAGCAGTTTGCTGTATTTTTATTTTTTAAACAATTTCGCAAATATATTAATTTTCAATATTTTCACTCCGTTAATCTGTACTTTTCCATTTGTGAGTAGAAGTGCTCTAAGTGATTTTCAATGAAGTTTCTGGAAAACTCAAAAAGTTTACGTGAAAAGGAGCTTCAAATTTCGCATTTACAGTAACGCTTAAACGACAGTTTCTTAAAATCGTTCGGTCGTACGAACGTTCGTTCGGGCGGTGTATCTTTAACTTACCGTAAACGTAAAGCCGTAAACTTAGAGTTCACAAGCCCCAAGCTTGTACGTTAAGTTTACGTGTGAATTCTACAGAAAACCAATCAGAGTCGCATGAAAGAAACAAACATGGTGGATTTGAGATTGTGTTCTGGTAGTTTGTGGTTATGTCATTTCATTACTGTTATGTTCTGAGCTAGGTTGCGAACTTTTTTGATGCAGATAGTGAATTCAAAGTAAGAATTTGACCCATTTTTCTTGTGACTTTAACTTGACATGGCGAATAAAATAATTACGTTCCACGAGTTACTCGTGAATTTGGTACAAGAGAATGCTTGTTAAAAAAGTAAAGAAAATGTGAGCACTAATACAATGGAGATTATTTTTATATATATATCGCATTTATATAGACATCAATAGGAAAATTGAAGAAAAAGGAAGAAATCGTGGGGGAAAAGATCTTTCCATGCCGCTAGAAACAAATCGAAGTTTCAGTACTTTGAAATCTGATTGGTTCAGGCGAAACTTGCGTCCGTCATGGTAAATGCTTGTTTTTACGTGTAAATTTTACTGCTAAGGCCTCATTCGCAATGCAAACTTAAACGTAACGTAATGCTGTAAACTTAGCCGTAAAATTTACACGTAAAACTAAGCGTTCACAATGACGAACATAAGCTGGAACGTAAGTTTCCCCTGAACCAATCACAATTCAACGTACTGAAACTTGATTGATTCGTTTCTAGCACGGTGCAAAGATCTTTTCACCAGAGTTTGTAGCTTTTCCTATCCATTTGTATTTATACGTATGACGTATCTATCCATTTGTATTTATTGTATATATGTGCGAGTAGCTGTTGTAGTATATATGTGCGAGTAGCTGTTGTAGTGTTCGCATTTCCTCCATCGTATAAACAAGGATTCTCTTATACCAAATTCACGAGTAATTCGTCGAACATAATTAGTTTATTCGCCATGTCAAGTTAAAGTCACACTAAAAATTGTCCCAATTCTTACTTTGAATTCACTACACGCATCAAAACTGTTCGCAAACTAGTTTTATACAATACAATAACAAAATGACATAATCACAAAGTACCTGAACACAATCTGAAATCGGCCTTCCACCCTGCTCTCTGATTGGTATTCAGAATTCCGACGTAAACGTAACGTAAAAGCTTGGAGCTTGTGAACTCATAGGTTTACGGACTTACGTCTACGGCTACGTCAAGGCATTGTGAATGGTCTTGCTTAGTAACTCATTTGTAGGTTTTGCGGTTACGTTACGTTTACGTTTAAGTTTGCATTGTGAATGAGGCTGAAGTTTCCGGCATTACGTTACGTTTAAGCTTGCATTGTGAATGAGGCTAAGTTTCCGGCATTACGTTACGTTTAAGTTGCATTGTGAATGAGGCCTAGTTTCCGGCATTACGTTACGTTTAAGCTTGCATTGTGAATGAGGCCTACGTTTCCGGCATTACGTTACGTTTAAGCTTGGATTGTGAATGAGGCCTAAGTTTCCGGCATTACGTTACGTTTAAGCTTGCATTGTGAATGAGGCCTAAGTTTGGCATTACGTTACGTTTAAGCTTGCATTGTGAATGAGGCCTAAGTTTCCGGCATTACGTTACGTTTAAGCTTGCATTGTGAATGAGGCCTAAGTTTCCGGCATTACGTTACGTTTAAGCTTGCATTGTGAATGAGGCCTAATTTTCCGGCATTACGTTACGTTTAAGCTTGCATTGTGAACGAGGCGTAACGAGCGCGCGGCGGTGTGTGCGGCAGGGGCTTCGAGTCGCGGCGCGTGTGGGCGGCGGGGCTGGTGGTGGCGGAGCTGTGCGACGCGCCGTCGCCTGCCGCGGCGCCGACGTCCGCGCCCTCGCCCTCGCCCGCGCCATCCCGGACCCCAACGCCCGCAACCTGGTCGCCGAGGTCTCCACCAAGGTACGGAACGCAACTTCTGTGTATGTATGTATGTATGTGTATGTGTGTGTGTGTGTGTGTGTGTGTATATATATATATATATATATATATATATATATATATATATATATATATATACTCGGGTTTCTCTAACGTGGCGGCTGAGGGTAGTTGCCACGTTAGAAAAACCCAATAATTACACTTGAGTATTAAGATCGTGACCGCATCAAGCAGTGTTGCAGATCAAGCGACTCTACCGGCAGGACTGACAATGACTCAAGAAGTCCTGCCAAATTCCATCTTGGAGATATTACCCTCAGCCGCCACGTTAGCAAAACCCAAGTATAATTATTGGTTTTTTCTAACGTGGCGGCTGACCACGTTATAAAAACGTTGTCAGATGTTTGTTTATGCTTGGGTTTTCGTACCATGGTAGCTGAGCGTATTATCTTAGAGATGGAATATGGCACGGCTTTTCGCGTCTTTCTCGGTCGTGCCGCTAGAGTAGCTTGGGTATACAGCACTGCTTGATACGATCGCGATCATGCGACATTTTTGCGACAGGACGAAGAAAGACACACCAGATTCCATATTGAAGATAATACCCTCAGCTGCCACGTTACGAAAACCCAAATATAGAGAGGTACTCTTAAGAAGTAGGGTTGCCAACCGTTCTCCATGTGGGAGGACAGTCCTTCATTGATGTCAGTTGTCCTCTCGTCCTTCTTTTATTTTTAAATGTCCTCCTTTTAGTAAATTTTTAACATTTCTTGTCATTTTTTTATTACAGGACTATCATCTGCTACGTTGTATTGTTTGTTTAAATTTGAATAGAAAACATGCATAAACTTTTTCTGAACGCTGACGCTCTCGTGCATGGATGCATGCATGCATGATAGTTGTTTGTTTGTTTTTGTCTCGCGACTAAAATGAAAATGAGACGCCCAGACCATCTTCATCTGCATTTTGTGAACGAATTTTTCGCTTGAATCCCAAACGGAGAGAAGAATGAAATAGAACTGACGGTAGTCGAAATTACATATTTATAAAAATAAATTTGTCGATGAGGCGTTTTTGGTTGAGTGTCCTCTGTTTTACAAGAATATTGTTGGAAACCCTACTAAGAAGGGACAGTTATGACTGGCCTGCAAACAAGGTAAATCGGAAGTGGACAACGTCACGGTTCTTTAGACACGAAATTTTTCGTTCGCCGGCGAGGATTGGGTTCTCAACAACGTCAACGGGGCTGAACAATACGAACTGAACGTGAATTGCAGTTTGTATTGTTCATCCTAGAAACTAATTTTATAGCCAACGCAATTTTATAACCAATGCATTTTGTCAGCAAGTGGTCCGGGACGTGCCTCCCTCAATTTTAAGAGAATTTCTTTTAAAGGGTATAGTATTATTATTTATAGGGTAACCAACAATGAACAATGAAGCAACTGACAACAAGGAACCAAAGGTATTGTGCCACTGCCAACTTCCGATCAACCGGGAAACAATTGAATGTCATAGGGCGATGACTTTGCAGAGGTAGTGATGAAGCATTTACAAATGGACGCACTGACAAAATGAGTGCAGGGACACCACCTGTACGAACTAGTTAAGTTGCGAGCAGTGGCCATGAAGTAGCTGTCACAGCGGTCCCTTCTTATAGTAAATTTTCGATAGCTATTAATGGAACTGCAGTAGCTTGATGTTGACACAATAATGAAGCGATTTTGTATTTTGAGGCTTAAATTGTTGAATCGAACGTCTATCATTCAAACTTTTATTTACGACGATTACAGTATTTATGGGGATTAGGAAAATTAAATTGATTTGATGAGATGGTTGCTGTTTATTTCCAAGATTATTTTATAACAGAATCTTAGTTAAGTTAGTTACACATTTGTTTAAAAACACTTCGATATTGTTTTTTGTGTTCTAGTACTTCTTCGCGTTCTAGTACTTCTTCGCGTTCTAGTGCTTCTTCGCGTTCTAGTGCTTCTTCGCGTTCTAGTGCTTCTTCGCGTTCTAGTGCTTGCTTCTTGCGTTCTAGTGCTTCTTCGCGTTCTAGTGCTTCTTCGCGTTCTAGTGCTTCTTCGCGTTCTAGTGCTTCTTCGCGTTCTAGTGCTTCTTCGCGTTCTAGTGCTTCTTCGCGTTCTAGTGCTTCTTCGCGTTCTAGTGCTTCTTCGCGTTCTAGTGCTTCTTCGCGTTCTAGTGCTTCTTCGCGTTCTAGTGCTTCTTCGCGTTCTAGTGCTTCTTCGCGTTCTAGTGCTTCTTCGCGTTCTAGTGCTTCTTCGCGTTCTAGTGCTTCTTCGCGTTCTTGTGCTTCTTCGCGTTCTTGTGCTTCTTCGCGTTCTTGTGCTTCTTCGCGTTCTTGTGCTTCTTCGCGTTCTTGTGCTTCTTCGCGTTCTTGTGCTTCTTCGCGTTCTTGTGCTTCGTCTTATTTTTGGAAAAGGAGTTTTGTAAATGCAGTCATGAGGTACCTAGTGCTATCATAAATCCCAGAGAGTACTAGAGCCGTAGCATTATATCACTTGTGCTGTATTGAAGCGTCTTAAACCACTCGAGAGCCCTAATTGAACATTATTACATCGACGCACGTAATATTTATGATTCGAGTGGGGAAAGTGACGTTTTATTTTGCGAAGGTTGCGACACTAGGCCCATAGGAATAGTGGCGCAATCCTACGAGCAAAATAAAATCACTTTTACCACGTGTCATACAGTATTTTTTTAGACAGGCTTGCTTGCTTTCCTTTCATTTTAATTCCAGAATACTCATTACTTAATACTCTATGACCTACAGTAGCTGATGCGGTCTGACGATAGTATTTTGTTTTCTTTATTCATGCTCAGAATTAAATGAACACTTCAGCAACGCCTCACTTTTAGCACTAGTGTCAAAAATTGAACTTTTAACGCACCGTGCAAGCCCTGAAAGAACCACTTTTACTTGGGACTCTGTAAAATATTTTTCGTCGTAAGTCGTATAGTCGTAACTCAATCGAACAAATTTTTGAAAATCATCTCTTAAATTCCGACGTCCGTTAAGGATTTTTAACATTGTCGCTCAAGTTAAGAATAATCGAAACAAATGAGTTGTAGTGAAAAGATGTCGTATAGCTTCTTATTCCTGGGAAAAGTATTATTTATACTGTTCTTATTAAAAGGTGGTATGTGTTACCAAAAGAAATGAATAACACTACCAATATAACAAATAACGGTCTTGATAGGTTGTAAACTTCGACTCGATTTAGAAACCTCAACCGTGTCCGTTATTTGTTTGTCTGTCCAATCTCATTAATAACTAGTTGCGATGGGCTCGCGATAATGTAGTTCTTCAATGCGCAGTTCACGCGTTGAGTATTAAGCAAGATGCACACAGATTTTGCTAACGGAAACTCCAAAGGAAACAATATCCTCTTCGATGTGATCGCAAATCTCAATTTTTAGCCTCGCAGTTGTCGAAAATTCTTCGAAAAGTGTCAAACTTCTTGTTTGCGAAATACAAGTGTCCATCACACACAGAATTTTACGTGTACTTACCAAATCATGCCACTCTCAATAATGGGAAAAAAAATCCATGTACAGTTTACTCAGGTTATAGTGAATCTCTGGGAACTAAACTTTTTGGTTCACAGCTCGGAGATTTTCATGTGATAATCCCAAAGTATAAAACTGTTTGATTTTATTATTTCAGAGGTATAGTAAAATATCAAATCACCGCGAGTTAAAAATTTCAATATCTTCATGCCTTTTTCACAATTGTTTCTACATTGTCCACACACTTTAAATATGTAAGGGCAATTTTAACATGCTTCCACTATTAGGGCACTTTCTTTATTTTTATATGCTCTTCGTCCCTCCAACATTCTTTCCTTTTCTGTCAAGTTCTTTCACCACACTCATTATGTAGTAGGTAGATCAAATTCCATAGTATTCAACTTTCGGGTCCACGACGATCAAGTTTTCAGATAGGCAGAACTGTCATTGATTAGCTGAAGTAATTCCTTCAGTGGCACGATTCCCACTATCCGTTTCATTCTCCATCAGTGTTACAAAATTACACCAAGAGATACACATATGCAAACCCTGTTATATGAAGTTGCGGAACTCTATTTTTTTTCTTCTGGAAGTTGTATTTGATGTGTTTAATATAACCGATGTTGCGAGTTCACGGTAACCGGATCTTTTGGTGCTTATTTGTTATGTTTGAGGTACTAATAGCTTCAGTTCACTGTAGCGGAAATTTCACTATATCCAGAGGCGACTGTCCGTCCTGTATGAAGTACATAGCTCAGAGAAAGTTTTGTCGAAAGAGTCGAGGTCAAGATTTTGACGGGAAAACATTAAGGGGTCCCTGATCACGATGAAATGTGTTTCTTTCAAAAACGCTCGCCCGCAAACAGCAACGCTTAAACCATAGGGAGAATTTTCCCGGAAATGATATTCCCCGATCGTTCTAGCGTGTCTCGAGGGCCTGTAAATTTGAAACGGGTAGTTTAATGGTTGGGGTACTTCACTTGTAGTTTCATAGGAGATTCTCAAAACTTTCTCCAAAATATCGCAGGAGTGGGGGAAGGTCACTTGGAGTACGCAAGAGTGGCATAAAAAAGACTACCTCGGCGACTAAACTTGTTGTGCATTCTTGTTGAACTACATTACAAGACCTCAAAAAGTTCCCAGTTTTAAAAAACACTTCGTGACACACGCAGAGGAATATACAGGGAAACCTGCGGGAATACATCGAGCTCGAATTAAGTTTCTTAGGCCGTAGTCTAATGAGTCAGTTTTTAATTTTCTTTTGCATTCTTGAAAGTTTAGTTCTCATGACAATCGCAACTCTTTAATACAGCTAAATAGAAACAAGGGAAAGTTCGAAATCTATGTTAAAAGGACATTGGCTACTTGTTATGCAATTAAATTTTTCGTGATGAAATCTTTCCTTGGTTACACTTTTAGCTCGCTGCGGTTCATAACCCACCATATAATTACAGAATGTGTGTGTAATAAATATATATATATATATATATATATATATATATATATATATATATATATATGAGTGGCTATTTGTAAAATAGAAGTGAAATTAAATTCCAATGGATTGGTTTTCTTTGAATTCAAAATTGTTGAAAAAATTAGTGCAAAAATTAATATTGTCAGAATCAGAACAGGCCCCCAATCTAAATTCAGTATGTTGTCGGCCATTAAAATTGCCGCATGCTTATCTACATTAACTTACTTATTTCGCTATTTTGGGTCACAATTTGAGAGACGAAATAGGTATAGAAATCTCCCATAAAAATCTTAAGTGTTTAGCTGTAGAGGAAAGAACCCATTGATCAAACACACTGCATGCCAAATACATCAAATTAGTGAAATTATAATTAGAATCAAAAGCATGAAATACTTTAATTTGTTTTAGTTTAATGAAGGGTATTTGTTTATTAAAGTTAACATATTTATTACTTTTCATGTAAGTATTAAAGGGCTCTAAGAGTTTCCTTACGCACACCATGATTGCTAAGAGGTACATTAACTAGAAATCGTATTTTGTAGTCTGCTATTAAATATGTTACATGCATTCTTGGTAATTCGAAATAATTAACGAATTTGTAACCTAAAATCAGAAACTTTTATCTCCAAACTAGGTATTGTTTAATGTTGCTGATTCATGAATATATAGTTCTCACTCTATAGCTATTTCACGTCCCCCACCAAAAGCTGCGTACCTTTGAATGTACTGATTTGGATAGTGAAGACTTGTAAGACTGAAATGATTTTTTCTTGTAAATTTTGTGTTGTTTTGAGTAGTTAATTTGGGTAATATCCGTGAGCACAATTTTCAAACAAGCAATATTTTCTGTAGCCCGAAACAAATTTTCTCACGAAACAAAAAGGCTTTTCTTCGTACCGAAAACAAATTACAGTAACATTGCCCCGTTTTCTCGCGATTGGGTCCACTGTAAACCACTAACTGTGAGTAGATGCCCCTTGACCTAGATATATTTTCTCAGCGCCCAGAGGGCTCTTGTAAATCAGATAACAGAACTACTGGAACTGTCACAGTTTTTAGAAGTATAGTTTAGCTGTAGAGGTGAAATGTTAGGATGATTACGAAATATGAAGAAACTAACACACTTCCATGCCAATGATGTGACGCAATCACATAACTCTTCGAACCCAAGCGGTCTTCGTTGCCTTGGCTCTCGGGCTAGCCTCCATTATTTTGTCAGTTTTTATGTATCTGTCAAGAATTTTCTTGGAAGAGTTAAAAGTTCTGTACTTTATATTATTGAAAAAACTATATCTTAATTCGATGTTTGGAAGATGTACACATCCAGTGAAAAAAGGTCAAACTTCATCTAAGAAACCTTTACTTAAAAAATGACAGTTCGTTCGAACAAGGATGTAAGTGTCGAGTTAAGACTGAGAGATGCAGTATTCGCGTAGAAAAATCAAATTTACGAAGTTACGACTTCTTGCTGCTTCAAATTCAATACGCTTAATCGATAAATCTTGTGTTATATACTGAAGATAAAGTTTGGTTCTGCGCCTGTCTTTCATATTTCGAAGGTCCCGTTATGTTTGAGTATGAATTGCATAATAGATTCCCTTAGCTTGATTTTGTAATATCTCGAAACTCGGGTTCCGATTGATTAGTCACGAGTCAAGATTTTTACTTCAATTCCTTCTTTTAACTTAAATTCATTTATCTGACGTATTAAATTACTTTCGAGGTGATAATCTAGATTTTGTGGATTCTTGGGAGGGAGGGATATCATTGATGTTTAATTAACTTGACATACTGGTGATTCTTGATTATCAAACATCTTTCAGGTCGACCACTTTTTGTTGCTTCATATTAAATTCGAATTGCTGGATTACGATTTTTGTTATTAGGTTCCCTTACAAACTAGCTAGGATTAGGCAATTTCAAAACTATATTTTATTTTGTAAATAATCCAAAATGCCGAAACAAATTTTAATTTTTAAGATTAAAATGCATTCTAATTATATATCTTGCTTCAGAAAGGTGATACGTATAAAGCATTGAAATGTGCTAGATCCATAATGTAAGAACTGAAAACAGAACTTGTAGCGTATCGACTACACGTACTTTCGTGTATTATTCGTAAACGTTACGCAGTTTTGCCATTAGGAACCGGATTGTAACGCAAATGCAAATGTTTATTTTCTCATATGACAGAAAAATGTTTTGGGGTTCCCCGAAACCAAAACAGTGTAGTTCATTTTTCTGCCAAACTGCTCACAGCACTAGCGCCTAAACTACTTGAAGGAATTTTGCGAAAACGAGTATCCCCCGTCAGTATGAACAGACTGGAAGTCACACGATTATCAAAATAAATAAATAAATAAATAAATAAATAAATAAATAAATAAATAAATTTGGGGCTACTTGACGTGAAGCCTCTGGGACATTTTGAAAATTTTCTCAAAAATAGTTCCAAATTTTTCTTTGAATTTCTTATAAGAATAGTGAAATACGGATATGATGATTGCTTTGCTTGGATTTTCACGGTTACTTATGCACTTTCGGAAATTGGCAAAGTTCGAAATTTTTTCGGCGTTTTGCCACAACTACAATATTGAAGATGAAGATTTTTCTTCAAATGAAATTTACTCTTCACAATCAGTTCTTTAGTAAATGCCTGGTAATTTATTTTTAAAAAATTCAAATTTTCTCGCTATTTTGAGTGAAATGAGCAATGTTAAAAGTAAATTTAAAATATTTTTTTCCCAAAACGTTGCAAATTTTTTCTTTAAAATTTCTATTCGGTTAGTGCTAAATTCACAGAATAATATGAATAAACGCCATGTTGATGTATTCTTTTGTTTATTGAAAAATTGCACAGATGTAATTTTTTGATACTATTTTTACTGTAATATTTACATTATGGGTATTTTTAATAAATTAATGTATTTGTGAGTACACGTACTTCAAGTGATTTATGCATTTTCTCTACATCTCAAAACGTATTTGGCATTTTAGAAAAATAGAGTATTTTAAAAAATTCAAGGATCAAACTTGAGTTTTTCAAAAACTGCTTCAAACGTATCACTGAAAATTGCATGAAAAAAAAGTTTCACTCTTCTATGATATTCTTAAAGTAGTATATCAATTAAAGTATGGTGGGGGTGGAATTGAGAAAATGTGGAATATCATTTGTCCTCAAACGCATTAAATTATAAACTATACTCGTTAATTTAAATACTAACACCAAATTAAAAAAAAACGCGAGTGTGATTGTTGAAAATTCATGAATTTTAATCAAAATGATGCTTATGTTATGTGATTTAGCGCTTGTGCTCTATTCAGTGAAAAAGTTTAAAGTACGAGAACGTACAAACTAGTTAATGCCTTGGTGTGGATGTAAAAATTTCGATTCAAAACTTTCAATTCAGAGTAGATATATAATGAACATAAAAAGCTATACAAATTGATTAGTAAAAATTATTCTATTATTTGCTTTTCGCCTAGATTTCAATGGAAGGCTACTTTCCTGGGGACAAATTTCTGCTTGTTTATCCTGCGGGAAAACAGTTTGAGAACTGTGAACGTGCTTATGAGTTTGCTGGCGCTTGTGTTAGTTCCGGGAGTCTGTTTTGATTTTCATTGATCGAGAGTTGCTTAAGAGGTGTTATTCATGAATTGGGAAAGAATGTTCGAAACGAGTTATTGGTCTTTCATTGTTCATAGCTTACGGAGAAAAAAATTTGAATCTGAAAGCGGACAGAAGAAACGCAAATATACAAGGTGAAAGCAGGTGCTTTAAGTGTTCCAAACTACTGCATCAAAAGATCGTAGAATCACCAATAGCTTACTGAACTTCCGTTTTTTCTTCGCCTTTGAGACTTCATACAACTTTTGTGTTTTTTTTTTTTTTTTTTTTTTTTTTTTTTTAAATTTGTTGCGTCCACTCCTTGACGCAACGCGTTTCCAAGCCCCTTAAGGGGCGTTGAGCGCTTTTGCCCTTGGGAGTAATCCTCCATTAATGGGCATTATTATATCACTTCATAATTCCAAATGTCAATTACCCTTCCTGACGCTTAGTCATGCTGTCAAGCTCGAGAAATTTTATAGACTGCGAAGGGAAAAATGTAGAAAATATAGCAAAGAAACTTATAATTCAAAAAGACATTTGCAAGGTTTTAAAAGATGAAAGTCCGAGAAATAGCTCGCTTTGAGAACATGTTTCTGATGTAAGTCTGCATATGCGTACATGTGATCATATGAGCGAAACGCAAGGATGACGAAATTTCACTTTCACGTGTCAGATCCGATGATGATGATGATAATAATAATGATAATAATAATGATAATAATAATGATAATAATAATGATGATAATAATAATAATAATAATAATAATAATAATAATAATAATAATAATAATAATAACTAAAGAATTGAAGATTTCTTATCTGTGCAAAAGAAAATTGGCAATTAACAAAATTCGATTTAAATGGGGTACGAGTCAAATAAACAGGTGACTTTTTAATACCTTACAGGTGTCTTCTTTTCGAGGCTGTTCAACCCTATGTGGGTCTTGACCTGCTCAACAAACTACCGCCACCTCTTTCTGCCTTGAGTCATCTTCCACTTTTTGATTTACATGTGTCATGGGTCATCTACTATATAGTCTTCATATTTCATATTTGATCTGCATTTACACCTTGTTGCTATTGGTTTCCATTCTGTTATTTTCTTGGTAATCCTGAGTGCATCCTTTCAAGGCGTCCAATCCAGGCGGATCTCCTGGTTTTAATGTCTCTGACAATTGTTCTGTATTTGTCCGTACATTAATTTTGTTTTCATTCTCCTGATTTTATCACCAAGCCCCAGAAGATCAAGAAAATCCCGCAAGAACTTATTTTCAAATATACCTAATTTTAGTAGACTGTTGCTTCAGTACGTTTTGAACTGATAAGTCACTGAGGGTGTGTACTTTCCGTTTTGACTTAGCCAATATTTATGTAGCTTGTATTAAATTTTAGCATCATCGACACATAATTATTGGATATCATGACGGTTGAAATATTCTTTATAATACTTAATATTAGTGATAGTATGATTATTGCATGTTCGGCTTGTACTGTACTCCTTTATTATTATTATTATTATTATTATTATTATTATTATTATTATTATTATTAGCGTACCCGTGCGAGACCTCTTGCATGTTAAACCTCTTCCCTACTTTCCCCATTTCCATATTAAATCTGTAATATATCTTTTAATTCAAGACCCTCTTATTCTCCGTCACTTGTTCTATGTGACTCCTTGTAATTGATAACAATACAATACACTTGTCGGTACGAACTATTTTTACTTAACGTTATTATCGAGCAGAGAGGTACACCCATGTAATTCAGTCGCGTAATTATCAAGTAATTAGTTTAATTTCACATACAGTTGCAGATTCTACAGGTTCTGAGCAGGTGGGGTAGAATCGAGAAGCGTCGAACACACAAAAATGTAATAGAACGTCCAAGGAGATCTCATCATACTTGGTTTTGGAGCTATTTAACGATATAGATTCAAAAATTTCGTCAGTGTTGCGGGTTGCATTTGACATGATTTTTAGATGCTTTTTATAACAAATCCTTCACATTTTTTTAATTCAAAGTGCAATTCTTCTGGTCTCTATGAAATTCTGTCTTTAGAGACCTCACTTTATAATGATTGGTTGCTTGGAAGAGCCGCAAAAGGTATGTATACGAAAGAAATATTATGGGAGACGAATATTTCTATTCTAATTCACGACTAAAGATGTTATGAGTCGGTTAATTATAATGTCTACTCCATGTTGCAACCGACTTCCTAAGGAACAGATTTAGGAACTATCGGTGCCTCTACAATACTTAGCGCAAAATGTGGACTGTTTCAAATTAAGCAATTTCTTGCACATCCCAATCTTTGGAATTACCTGGGGGTTTAGCCAAGTCGTGACACAAATTTTGCGGAACAAATCCTAGAGCTCCAATAAGTATCGGGAGGACCTATGCTTCTATGCCCCACGTTCTGCTTAACTTGATTTCCAAACTCTTGCATTTAAGACGTTCTCTGCCTCCTTGGTTACGACGTTTTGATCACATGACACAGCTACATTTACAAGTAAACACAATTTTTTCTCCAAATCCCGTATAAATAATATCCAGTTTGTTTGCCGCTATCATCCGATCAGTTTGAATTTGTTGGTCTGCTGTACACAGTCCAACTGACGTCACCTGTTTTGGTGAGTGTTCGTACCACTTGGGGTATGTGTTTGGAACTTCGAATGATGTACAGATCTACGAGTGGGGGTAGCTACTCACCCTATAGTTTCTTTTCAGTATCCATTGCTAGAATTGGACCAATTGAGACGATGTGGTCAATGGTTTCTACATGTTCCTGGCAAATACGGCATTGATCATCTTGGGAAATTTTGAGAACCGTTTTATCATAATGTGTTATCAACACCTGATCGTGGGCCGCTATTGAAACTGCTTCCGGTTCTGGCTTAATTGTGCCCCCTTTAAGCCATATAAATGATTGATCCTTATTGATCTGCACCTTGTCCATTCTTTTTAAATATTGTCCATGGAGTGGTTTGTCTCTTCACGATTTCAAATTTTTGTCTCACATTTTACGTTAAGTAGCTTCAAGTGTTCAGCGTCTCTGTTATTCTCATTGTCTTGTTCGCAATGCTTCTTGCTACACTTATAATACCTCTCTGTTTCCCATTCTTCGGTCAGATTTTATGACTTGCCTCATTAGTGGGTGAGCTTGATGGCTGACTACATACATTCGCATCCCGATTATTGCATTGTGCCAAGAGGCTTCAGTTTGTCTGAGGCCTCTTCCTCCTTTCTTGCGTGACACAGTCTATGTACATCAGCATGAGTGTGGGCGACACTCATGTGCATTGTAAGCAGGTTTGTTTGTTTTTTTCTCTCGAATTTCTTGCTCAGTCCAATCCACGAGTTCGAAACTGTGTTCGATTTCAGGTACCGCCAAACTACTTAGAGCGGACTGCAAGACAACACTCTTTTGTAATACTCCCTGCAAATTCTCTTTTATAGTGTTGTCCGAGATGGCCTCATATTCTTCAATGCCCAGATATTTGCAAGTTTTACTTCGCTCAAGATCTTGAATCACAGTGTGCATACCAACTCCAATGTTCTCTGACGTCATTTTGCCTCTCCTTAAGTTGATTTTTGCACACTTGTCAAGACCAAACTTCATGCAGCTGTCATTGCTAAACTCATTGATGACGGATAGCATTTGGGAGAGAATCGCTTCATTCTTAGAAAACACTTTAAGATCTATGTAAAACAAATGTGATACTGGTCTTTCATCATCATGGAGTCTGTAACAGAAGTCAGTGTGGGATGACTGTCTAGATAGTGGGATCAAACTAATGCAGAACAGCAGAGGGATAGCGAATCTCTTTGAAAAATTTTCTGTTAATCTGAATACTTCTTGTTTCTACTACTTCCTTTCTGCTTTGTGTTAGTAACCTGGTACTCCACGCGTTATAAAGCTCAATAAATCTAGGATGAAATCAATAGATCATAAATAAAAAAAAAAAATAAAAGATCTCCAGGGTCTTCAAAATTCAATCGTGTGGTACACTGTCAAAGGCCTTTTGGTAGTTCTTAAATTACGTTTTCGTTTCCTTGCATAATTGAAAATGACTTTATTTAGTGACAATATTTCCGTACAGCCATAGGAACCTTTACGACATCTTTTCTGTTCAACTGGCAACTGGTGGTCCTTCTCTAGGTTTTTATAAATTTTGTTAGCTATGGCTGCATTTATAACTTTGTACAATACTGGCAAACAAGTGATTGGCCTGTAGTTCTTCGCCAAAGAAATCTTAAGTTTTATTGACAGCCTTTGCGAATTGAGAATGCACTGCTGTTAATTTCTTAACCCAACCAATTTGGATCTCATCAATCCCGTTTCCCACGTTCTTATTTGAAGATGTCATGTTCCGAGAATTCATGAACATGCCGTGGCGACTCGTGCTTAGGTTGCACAACCCCCTTGCCAGGACTTGCACCACGCTCTTGACTATATGAATGGATTTAATGATTTTACTCTTGGCCCTTCGATTTAACACGGGGAGTATATGGCCTTTTGGTTGTGCAACCAATCTAGTGGCGCTGTTGCGCTGCGCGGCGACGGAGGGAATCTCAGGGGATTACCCATATTCTGTCTTCTAACGCACTGCAGCGTAGTTTTATGATTTTCGCTTGTTATTGAAAGTATACAAGTTCAGTGAATTATTGGCGATATTCAATGCAGTGGTTATGATTTTGAGATTTTGTTTTCATTTGATATTAGGTTTGTTGATTCAGAACGTACATTTGATGAGTTCTTTGTGTAAAGGTGGCCGTTCTGCATGGAAGTCCCTTAGTGTCTCGCGGGAGTGTGACTGCAGCTGGCCACGAACGTACTTGTGAATACGAATGTGTGTCGAAGATCTTCAATTATTGCTAAATATACCAGGGTAGTGAAGTTTCCGAAATAAAATAATTTTATTTGTGTGAAAGGTGTCGAAGCAATAGTGCTTGTTGCGATATACTCAGGTCGAACTTAAGTGCCCAGTGGGAATCAAAGCCAGAATCACGTGCGCGGGAGGTGTATAAGCCTTACGCGGACACAACGCAAAAAATTATGTAAGTAGTTTCAATATAGACTTTTAACTCCATTTTAATTGATTTCAATTGCGTACATTTTTACCTAGATGTTCGTATTTTTAATTTTGAAAATTACATATCCGTCATTCAGTGCAACCTCCAATCTCTTGGGGCACCAGCCGCCACCGGGAACATGTTCCACTGTTTCCACTGAGTTCATCGGCAGCATCAACTCCAGATTGGGGCCATGATGCGTCTTTGATATAGGATCTACTTTCTTCCCAAATTCCTGCCCAAAACGTTCCCTCATCTTTTGGAAAGTGGGCAACATTGCCATTCGTTTTTGTTTTTGTTTTTAGTCAGACTGCGATAGAATCTCTTCGCGTCTGTTTCAAACAACTTATTCTGTACATGGAAATCTCTACTTTTGTTACGTGTAATTCGTTTCGTATCTTTGTCATGTTATTCAGTGCAATAGGTTTAGTCATTCAAAACAACGTGAAGAAAAAAATGGATCCACTTTTGGAAATATTTTGCTTTTAAAAATTGTCTTCATTTCTTGCAAAATTTCGCAAAATCTTATTTTGGAAAATATTGAAAAGGACATGTACCCTTCCCCAGTCCCTTCCTGGCGTCAGAGCCCATTATATCTTGTGTTTCCCCTCCACAGTAACCCTGAGGAGGCTGGAGTTTATTTAGTTAATGGTGTACAAATTATGCTGCAGCCTTGCGGCTTAAGCAGCTAAGGGAGATATAAAGAAAAAGCTAATACTAACTAAAGCTAACTTAATTCTAGCTTAAATCTAACTTAATAATTGTGTTGTAGCACTTTGGCATACTTAATTGACACGAAAAATGTTTTTGTTATTTTTTTCTTCTTAATTCTAAATGTTTTTGTGTGGTTTTCTATGTGGTTCTTTTCCTAGTAGTTATTTTTCGTTCACGCATCATTCATTCTTTATCTACATAACCATTAATTTATTATTTACATAACCATTCATTCACTATATACATAACCATTATATCTGAACTCGTCGCTCATTGCAAAGTTGCAAGCCTTTCACCACTGAGATCCGGGTTCGATTCCCGTCGAATCCCATGTGAAATTTGTTCCAACAAAACGAGTTCGGCTGCTTCACAAGGGCTAGTCCCACCCCTGTGAAGTGTCCTAAACCCTACCCCTATCCTTATTCCTTCCTAATTCTGGCCGCTGGGTAGTGACGCAGGAGCGCGCGGTAGGAGGCGCGTACGCGGAGATGCTACCTGGCGGTCCTCTTGACAACCAACTACGACGAGACGCGACAGACAATGTTAACGGAGGATTAGTCCATAAAATAAGCGCAGTAATGGGAGGATTACTCCCAGAAGCGCAAAGCGCTCAACGCCCCCCAAGGGGCTTGGAGACGCGTTGCGTCGAAGTAGACGCAACAAATAAAAAAAAAAATGTTGTGTGAATGCGGGACGGTGGCCGGCCCACAGGCGTCGGTGACGTACAACCCGGGCGGCTCGCCGCGCATCCTGGCGCTGGACTGCGGGCTGAACCAGCGCGCTGCCTGCGGCGCGCGGCGCGTGCGTGGACGCGACCGCCCCGTCTTCGGCATCTGCCTCGGCCACCAGCTGCTCGCGCTCGCCGCCGGCTGCCGCACCTACAAGATGAAGTAGGTCACCCCTCAGGCCTCCTGCCCCGTCACCCCTCCTTGACCCCGCATCTCCTTCCTCCTCTGCAACACCCTTCCTTCTTGCTGCCCATCCCTTCCTTCTTGTTTTTGCCCATCACCCTTCCTTCTTGTTTTGCCCCATCACCCTTCCTTCTTGTTTGCCCATCCCCTTCCTTCTTGTTTTGCCCCATCACCCTTCCTTCTTGTTTTGCCCCATCACCCTTCCTTCTTGTTTTTGCCCCATCACCCTTCCTTCTTGTTTTGCCCCATCACCCTTCCTTCTTGTTTTTGCCCATCACCCTTCCTTCTTGTTTTGCCCCTCACCTTCCTTCTTGTTTTGCCCCATCACCCTTCCTTCTTGTTTTTGCCCCATCACCCTTCCTTCTTGTTTTTGCCCCATCACCCTTCCTTCTTGTTTTTGCCCCCATCACCCTTCCTTCTTGTTTTTGCCCCATCACCCTTCCTTCTTGTTTTGCCCCCTCACCCTTCCTTTTGTTTTGCCCCCTTCACCCTTCCTTCTTCTTTTTGCCCCCTTCACCCTTCCTTCTTGTTTTGCCCTTCACCCTTCCTTCTTCTTTTGCCCCATCACCCTTCCTTCTTGTTTTGCCCCATCACCCTTCCTTCTTGTTTTGCCCCTTCACCCTTCCTTTTGTTTTGCCCCCTTCACTCCTTCCTTCTTGTTTTTGCCCCATCACCCTTCCTTCTTGTTTTGCCCCTTCACCCTTCCTTCTTGTTTTTGCCCCATCACCCTTCCTTCTTGTTTTTGCCCCCATCACCCTTCCTTCTTGTTTTGCCCCATCACCTTCCTTCTTGTTTTTGCCCCATCACCCTTCCTTCTTGTTTTTGCCCCATCACCCTTCCTTCTTGTTTTTGCCCCATCACCCTTCCTTCTTGTTTTGCCCCATCACCCTTCCTTCTTGTTTTTGCCCCATCACCCTTCCTTCTTGTTTTGCCCCTTCACCCTTCCTTTTGTTTTGCCCCTTCACCCTTCCTTCTTCTTTTGCCCCTTCACCCTTCCTTCTTGTTTTGCCCCTTCACCTTCCTTCTGTTTTTGCCCCCATCACCCTTCCTTCTTGTTTTTGCCCCCTTCACCCTTCCTTCTTGTTTTTGCCCCCTCACCCTTCCTTCTTGTTTTTGCCCCCATCACCCTTCCTTCTTGTTTTTGCCCCCATCACCCTTCCTTCTTGTTTTTGCCCCCATCACCCTTCCTTCTTGTTTTGCCCCATCACCTTCCTTCTTTTTTGCCCCCATCACCCTTCCTTCTTGTTTTTGCCCCCTCACCCTTCCTTCTTGTTTTTGCCCCCATCACCCTTCCTTCTTGTTTTTGCCCCCATCATCCTGCCTCCTTCTTGCCCCCGCCCCTGCCTCCGCTCCCATTAATTCCCACATTTTCCTAAAGTCCACATTTTATTAAAGTTGTTTCTAGTCTGGGTGCACATTTAAATAATGTGAATTCATTGCAATTTTGTTGCATTCTTATTGAGTTGTGTGTGCATTCAGTCATTCTATACTTTTCTTTATGAAATGTCACAATATGTATTTTTTGTAGATATGGCAACCGTGGCCACAACCAGCCTTGTCAATTAAGAGACTCATCACGTTGTTTCCTCACATCACAAAACCATGGATTTGCAGTAGATGCAGAAGCATTACCAGAAGGCTGGATACCACTGTTCACAAATGCCAATGACCTCAGCAATGAAGGATTAGTTCACGAATCTCGACCTTTCTTCAGGTAAATGTGGAAAATAAAAACTTACTGAAATTTAAATTCAGATGAAAGAAAGAAATAGAGGATGTACCGGTAATTTTGACCCCAAATTGGTCTTGTTTGAGATTATTGTTTGGGATTTTTAACTTTTTTTTACACATGTGTGTTTACTAAATAGTTAAAAGTACCTTAAATGGATATTTAAATTTTGTAGATCTTTATTGATTTTTAAATGTTTTTTTATTACAATGGGTATTTTCATATATCACAAAATATATGTAACTTGAAATTTTACTTCATAGCTAAAAAAAAAAAATTAATACAATTGTACTATATCTGTTGGAAACTAACCTTTCATATGGTATGTTTTGTGTATTAGAAAACTCTTTCATTTCAAAGTTTAGTGGTTTCTTTTTCACATAACTATATGAGGCATTTTCATGTGTTTTGCAGTGTACAGTTTCATCCTGAACACAACCCAGGACCAGCTGATTTGGAATCACTATTTGATGTGTTTCTGGAGACAGTACGTGAGAAACCCGAAAACCGTGGTAGTATGCAAGTGCGTTTACAAAAGCATCTGTTAGCTGGAGTGCCAGCAATCAATCCACCAGCTGATATACCTGTGAAAAAAGTGTTGGTTCTTGGTTCTGGTGGACTCTCAATTGGTCAGGCTGGTGAATTTGACTATTCTGGATCGCAGGTATTCACACTCAATTCATGAAAATATAAGTTGCTCTCAGAATCTTAAAACTATAAATTTCTTGTGTTTCCTTGATCTGCTTGTTAAAATTATTTATTTCCTATATTTATACAAATTTCCTATATTTTGTTTGCATTCACTTTCTCATGATTTTGGTTATTAGGCAATAAAGGCTCTAAAGGAGGAAGGTATAACTACAGTCTTGGTGAATCCCAATATTGCCACTGTGCAAACATCAAGAGGTCTTGCGGACAAAGTATACTTCTTACCTGTGACACCAGAATATGTTGAGCAGGTGAGTCAGCTTTTAATGACTTTAATTGTTTATTATTTTTTATTTAAACTATTTGATTAATGAACAAAAAAGATTAATGAATTAATTAATGTTCAGACTGGCATCATAATTAGTAAAGAAGATAACCATGTGTTTTGGGAAAAATACAAAACAAAAAAAATTACATTATAAAATTGTATTCACAGCTTTATTGCTTGGTGTTCAAGAGGTGGAATAAACTAAAATAAATTATTTGTAGGTCATTCGATCAGAACATCCAGATGGTGTGTTGTTGGCATTTGGTGGTCAAACCGCATTAAATTGTGGTGTGCACTTGCACAAAGCAGGTGTCCTTGAAAAGTATGGTGTTCGTGTGTTAGGAACACCAATAGACAGCATCGTGGACACTGAGGATCGAAAGAGATTTGCGGATCGTATGGCTGAAATAGGTGAACAAGTTGCACCAAGTGCTGCAGTGTATTCTGTACAGGAGGTTAGTGTGATTTATAATTTCACTTCACAGGTTTGTTTAGGTTTACAATTATTGTCCCTTTGTAACAAGATGTGAATCAATTTATTTGGAAACTCATCAACAAGCTAGCAAAATTATTGGCTTTAAAACAATCATAATAAATAGTTAAGTGCCATGATTGTTAGATGCAAAAAATTAATTGCAGTATCCTGTCATGGCTCGGGCTGCCTTCGCCTTGGAGGTTTGGCCGGTTTTGCTCATGACCCTGATGAACTGAGATCTCTGGCAACACAGGCTCTAGCCCATTCCAGCCAACTCATCATTGACAAATCTCTGGCTGGATGGAAAGAAGTGGAGTATGAAGTTGTCCGTGATGCTTATGACAATTGTGTCACAGTGAGTGATGTTCTTCCTCTATATGTTCTCCTTTTGACAACTCAAGATACCCAATAAGTGACAACACCTTTTAAAGATTCTTAAAAATATTTTATTGCGTAGTAGTAAATTTATATATGATACTATATAAGTATGCTGAAGTGTAAAATTTGGATCTCAGTTCTTTTAGTTTACATTTGTTCACAAAGTGAACAAAATAGTTGAAATCTCTTTGTGTGAAAGAAGGTGCTCATATAATGGTGTAAATTTTTCTTCCTTGAAGGTTTGCAACATGGAAAATGTGGATCCTTTGGGTATTCACACTGGTGAATCAATTGTGGTAGCTCCATCACAAACTCTAACCAATACAGAGTATAATTTACTTAGGACAACTGCATTGCGAGTAGTGCGACATTTGGGAGTTGTGGGAGAATGCAACATACAATATGCACTTAATCCAACTTCACGAGAGTTCTACATTATTGAGGTAATATATTCATAAATTTGCATTTCCCAGTGTTGAGTATATATTTCAGTAGAAATATATTTTCAATCAATATTATATTACTTTGGAAGCTGACTTGGATGTCCGAGGTGGCTAGAGCACTCAGCGCCTCGATCCGAAGGATTGCAAGTTGAAGTCTTTCTGTCGACATGGTTGTTTGTCCCTTGTGTGTCATGTCTGTGTGTTGTCGCAGAAGGCCTTGTGAGTCTGTTGGTCACAGATCAAGGAGCCTGCATGTTTCTGTCTAGTGTAAAGATTAATATGTTTCCTCAGGAGCGACATAGTGAGTACCTGGTTAGTTGAAATCAGAATTCCTTGAAGCTGGAAAAAAAACCGTGGAAGGAGGAAGAAAAAAGAAGAAAAAATTGTATTATTTCAGAATTCTATTCAGGAATGTGATGTATTCTTTCTTGTTTGATTCTGATGACAATCAAATTTTAGTTGTAATAATTGCTAAGGAACAAAAATCGGGCTCTTTAGGTTAATTGTGTAATGAGCATGCAAAACACAGTAAACTTGAAACCATTTTAGGGAAGAATATATTTTCAAATGGAGTCGGATTTTGTTGATGCTTAATAAGATAATGCGCAGCCATAAAGCTTCACTGATAGTAACTTATTTAGTATTTGTAAGTTGCAGAAAAACACCTGAATGCAACTACACCTGAATCTGCATAAATAAATAATTTTACTAGATTACACAAGTTAACCAATTAATATTGTTTATACATTAACAATTATAATAATTTATAATAATAAACAAATTACAACATTTTTTATTTGTTAATGAACATCTGTTTCAAGTCTACCAAGGTGTACTTTTCAAGTATTCCAAGGTAATGTACTGATGGAGGAAAAGTTATTTTATAAATTTGGAATTTGTTGTAAAAATTTTTTGGCATAGCTTTTCTAAAGTCAGTCAGGCTACTAATATTTTGAATAATGTGCTTTAATTTGATTTGGTTTCATTAATTTTTGAATTAATAATCTGTCTTGTTTTTAGGTGAATGCCAGGCTCTCTAGATCATCAGCATTAGCATCCAAAGCCACAGGGTATCCATTGGCCTATGTGGCTGCAAAATTGGCTTTAGGGATGTCACTGCCTTCTTTGCGCAATGCAGCCACTTGGGCTACTACTGCCTGCTTTGAGCCTAGTTTGGATTATTGTGTTGTAAAAGTGCCCCGTTGGGATTTGGCAAAATTCCAACGAGTGTCTACTAAAGTAAGTTGTTGGCAGAAACAACTCTGTTAATTTTGACTAGACAATGTGAAGAGCAAACATTGCATATTTTCATTAACCTTAAGTGGAGGTTTATGTCCTCATACATGTAATTGAAGGAAAACTCCCTACAAATTACATTTACATGGTGGTAAATATGAACAATTTTTTTTGTTATCAGATGTTCATACATTTATTCTATGATTCATAAACCGTCAGGCATAAATTCAGGCTTTCAGTGTGGAACCCCAACTCTCTGAGACGAACAGAGACAAACTCCTCTTGGTAATTTTTTTATTTGGTTAATTTTCTCAAAATAAAGGAGTGGTAATGAAATGTATTAATCAGGGATAATATTTTTCAAAGGAAATGATTCACATAATTAGTCTCCCCCCTCCCCCTCAAGGGCCCCAAATCCTTCTCAGATTTATCATTGTTGACAATACACAACATTTCCTGGATTTTCATGTACTGAGGTTTGAATTCCTCATGACTAGTGTTTAAAATTGCTTACACAAACGTTTTTCAAACACAGAACGTCATCAATCAGATCTTAAATGGATTTCGAACAGCTGAAAGAAAGTTGTGCCTCTACAAAAGTAATTGTACACTAGTTTTCACCATACACAAGGGGGGTATTTAAAATATAAAATAAGTTTGTTGCTTATACAATGTTGTGTATGAGAAGCCTGTGATCAAGTGAATTGTAGTACCATGCAGCCAGAGTGGGATCCCAGTTGGGGATTAATGGGAGCATATCCCCCTCCCCAAATCCAACAATGTGATAACACAATGATTTGTATGATGTGAAAATATTTGTTCATTTTCAATCAAGATATGCACGGGCTCTTTGAAACATGAAAAAGTACATCAGCGGTTGAAATTATTTCTGCTTCACAAATTGTCATCCTTGGCATCAAATGGTCCTCTATGATTTCAAGAATGCAGTTACTAAGAAGTGTGAGTGTGAGTGAGTGAGTGTGTATGTGTGTGTGGGGGGGGAAGAGTTTTACCAATTTTTGGCAAAGGTACAGTGATCATAGACATGTAGCATTACGTTGCTTTGTAGAAAAGATGATTCCAGTAGCATACATTGTATCTGAAATGTTCGGTTTCAAAGAATTAATATGTATTAAAATGGTATGAAATGTGTAGTTGTTGGAAAAATATGTATATTTTTAATTGTTAAGCATAAAAATTGAAATTGAAGTGTTTTTTAATTGTCTAATAGTGGAGGTTCCACTGTATTTCATTTAATAGCTTTCATATTTTAATTAAATGAAATGTACTTCAAAAGTTCTTGGTTGATGACAATTCTAAAGTGTCTTGTTAGTCCTGGATACGCACACGGGTGCGGAATAACTGCCTACGGGCAGTCTCCCCGCAAAATAACCCATACGATAAATAATAATAAATAGTCCTGGATAGTTGAATTTTTGGGGTAGAACTTTTCTGCCCCAATTCTCTCTTATCCCAGGCAGTACTTTTTAAACTTTTAATTTTTTTTTAATTTCTTGATTTTTACAAAACCATTCTTAATGGCTAGACTATGAAACTACTAGATAATGGTTCACAAAATCATAATTTTTTTATCCTCAGGGCAGTTTGGGGCTGGTCATCTGATGGCTGGTGCGTAAGACTGGTCAGATTTTAAAATTATTTGTGTGAAATTACTGTGATTGTAATTGTCTGGTTGCTACTCTTTTACTTTAAATGAATGCAAGACTTTGTTTTTGATGTTGCTATTAGTGTGTGGCACTGTACCTACTAATCTTAAAGTTTATACATCAATATAAATTATAAATGTATTTAAACCTGTTATTAACATTTGTGAAATTATACTAAGCATGTTCTAATGACTTTTGCAATAAAAGAAATTGCATGGTTTTGTCCTTTATTAATTTACAGTTATTATTTGTTCATAGTTTTTGATTTAGTAGGTCTTGAATTTGTAACCAATTTCATCTGTTTTGAAGAATGCTGTTATTTTTTAATTGAATTCTTTTAGATGTTTTAATTTTACAAAGAGAGTCTTCTAGAATCTTTTAATTCTTTTTCAGTAGGATATTCCAGAATAGTTTGTTAGGATTTCCTTCCATATTTTTGTAGATTATGAAAAAGATTTCTGCAATTTATTGAAGAAAGAAATATTTTAAATTTTAGATAACCATTTAATTGACTTGTGGTTGCCTAAATTTTTTCACTTGTCAATGATCATATTACAACCAACAAAAAATATTTTTAAAGCAATCATTTGAATAACAATTAATGACTGTGTTAAAAAACAAAGCCTTCTGAGAACTGGTTAAATGTATAAAGGATTAATTTTTTTAAAGAATTATTTTTTAAAATTTGAATTATTCCTTTTTTAAAAATGTTGTTAATATTCTCTGAGTTTGCATTCCTATTTAAAAGAGAATCAAGTAAGGTTTCATTCAATTTCCTTTTTAGATTGGTAGCTCAATGAAGAGTGTTGGAGAAGTAATGGCAGTTGGTCGTCGCTTTGAAGAAGCATTACAGAAAGCACTTCGAATGGCAGATGAAAGAGCATCTGGCTTTGATCCTCAGGCTCATCCACTTTCAGATGAGGAGTTGGAATCTCCTACAGATCGCAGGGTAATTATCTATACTTTTTTTTTATTAAGAAATATAGTAAGGAGTGTTTTAATTATTAAAATGAAAACAAAACTTCCTCTAATTTTCATTTGTTTGTTACTCCAGTCTTATCCTTTTGGATCCAGTGGATATCTCAGGAATCAGTCGTAAATATTAGTGTGAAAAAAATATTAAAGAATTCATTCAATTTTGTGATTATTAGAGTTCAACATGAATTGAAAGCCAGTAAGATGGTGATGAATTGGAAATGTATTAAAAATGCCACGAATGTAAGAATGGTCTTTTGAAATAAGTTTCTATCAATAAAAAAGTTAATATAATTTTTTAAAGAAAGTTATTAATGAGAATGAAAGCTGTTCTCTTTTAACTGTTAAAGGCCATAAAGGTTTTTAAATTGTGAATAAAGCTTGGAGTTTTAAATTTGTTCCTTACATTTTTATTGTCTGATTTTGTAACTCCTATACCTATTGTTGTATTTTTGGGTATTCAAATTTTTGTGTCAGTAGGACTTTAGTGTCATTAGAACTTTTAGTGTTGGTAGAACTCTTTTTTTGTCACATTTGTATATTCATTCCTGCACTCACTTGTAAAATGTAGGCAACATTTTAATTTTAATTGGAATGTGACCATCAAAATTGTGAAATTTCTTGTGCATCTATTGTTTTCTTGTTGTTTTTAAAAAGTATTTATGTATGTAGAAAACCTCAATTGATCTTTTAAAAACTGAAAATTTGGCTTGTCATGAATTAGCATTGTCTGTATTATACTTCCAAGTTATTTGCACTAATCTGTGTCATTTTAATGCATCCAAAATCATTTGCAGATATTTGTAATTGCTGCAGCTTTGCGTAGTGGTTATTCAGTGGACAGACTCTACCAACAAACTAGTATTGATCATTGGTTTCTCTGGAAAATGAAAAATATAATTGACACTCAAGCTGAGTTGGAAGCTGTGGGATCAATGACTGACTTGACTCCATCCCTGCTTCGCAAAGCCAAGGAATTAGGATTCTCTGATCAACAAGTTGCTGGATGTGTCACCAGCACAGAACTGTCAGTTCGATCACGCCGTCTTGAACAAGGTAAGTTGCAACACTTGGCAATCATTTTAGTTATTTGGTTTATCAAAACCTTACTTTCAAAAGGGGAAGAAAAAAGAAAAAAAAAAATGTTAAGATTTTTTTAAAAAAAAAATTTGTACATGGGGAGAATGAAATCTTTCTCCCAAATACATTTTGTAGTTGCTGATTCACACTTTGTACAATGTGGAAGCTAGTGGGAAAACTGGACACTTCCACTCTGGGTAAAATAGCTTTCACAAAATTGATTTCTCGAGATAATTCTAATACAGAATTGCGTATTGACAAAATAGTTGTTCTAATTATGCTGCTCTTCCTATCACTGGAGTAATTTAAAGATTGTAGTCTGTATTACCTTTCATTACAAAAGCACTTACAGCTGCAATTTTGCTATTTGCAGGAATAACTCCTTGGGTGAAACAGATTGATACTGTGGCTGCTGAGTGGCCTGCATCCACTAATTATCTTTATCTCACATACAATGGCTCCCACCATGATGTCCCATTTCCTGGAGGCCATGTGATGGTGTTGGGTAAGTAGTGATGCATTATTTATAAAGGTTTAATATTTTACCCTCTAATTATATATCTTGAAAAATGATTGGCATTTGTAGATAAGTTCTGAAATGGTTTGTGGAAATTGTTGTTTATTCATGTGAGTTTAGCCATCTATACACAATGAATTAGATATGTATTTTCTTTTAATTAATTTGTCACCTTTTTTAGGCTCTGGAGTGTATCGTATTGGTAGTTCTGTGGAATTTGACTGGTGTGCAGTTGGCTGTTTAGCAGAATTGCGTCGTTTGGGATACAAAACTGTAATGCAAAATTATAACCCTGAGACAGTCAGCACCGATTTTGATGCAAGTGATCGTTTATATTTGGAAGAATTATCTCTTGAACGTGTACTGGATGTGTATTCTCTGGAAATGCCTGAAGGTCTAGTAGTCAGTATGGGAGGACAATTACCGAATAATATTGCCCTTGATTTGCATAGGCAAGGGTGTCGTGTTCTTGGCACGTCTCCCGATTCAATAGATGGTGCCGAGAACAGATTCAAATTCTCTCGTATGCTGGATCGTGTAGGCATATCACAACCTAGGTGAGATGTTTATAAATTTATTTTTTCCCTAAGACTTACATATAGATTTATTATTGAGTTGATTTGCATCTTTTTCCATTAATGACAACTAATGCTGCTGCAAGCTGATGATAATTTTTTTCATTCTTTGTTAATAACATGTAAAAACAAGGGTTAATAACAGGGTTACTACCAAATTCTTAGTTACAATTTTTTCCAGTATAATAAATCTGGCTACAAATTTTTAAATAGACAATTGGCAAGTCACAGTCAATGGTATAAAAATGTATAAATTTTGAACAAAGAGAGTATTATAGGAAATGTTTTTCTAATACAACACACATGTATGGCCAATATATCATAATAAACATAAACCATGTTTATCCAAACATAAGTCGACTTCGAATATTTGGCAACCCTCTAATTCTGAAGAGACCTGAGAATTTTAAAAATGTTAAACAGTCTTACGATGTAGTAAAAAAAAAATTCAAATTGTTTTGCTGATGAGAATGATAAAACTTATTGCCTGAACATTTACTATTTTCTTGTACCTTAAAATTATCATCAGTCATAGTTTTTTTCACTACCCTCTTCATGCTTCTGTCTTTTAGTTCTCCCGAACAGCATCACCTTTGGATTTTTAGGTCCTCTGAAAGTTTTTGAGTGTTGGATTTGCATTTGCATTTTATTTGACACCATCGAAGAACTTTCCCTTCTGTATTACCTGATTTTCTTCCTGCCCCACTCTTGTTCAGGCTCTAATTCTTTAACAGAATATACTGAAAATTTTCATTGTTTGATTTTTGTGTGATAATTGGGAACTGCATACTCGTCTCCATTCCTCTGTTTCACTGGTAACATTGAAGATAGTTCCAAGTTTAGGAAGTTTCTGCCAAGAAAATGTTATCTCCCTTTTCTGTGGTATGAAGAAGAATGCATACTTCTATCTATGTAATTTTTTTCATTTCCATCTCTTGCTAAATGCAGATACACACTTGCTGGGCATCAAACTGGGAGTCTTTGTGGCCACATCGATATCATGTAACAAAATCTCTGCAACAGTGTTTATTTGTTTTCACAGTGAGTTTCACTTTACACACACATTTGTTTGGGGTCCTCTCTTTACTGGCTCATTCAAAAAGGTTTGTCTGAAACATCCAACAAATTTGTGGTGGATGTAAGATAGTAACGAGAATATTTTTGTTAATAAGTTTTTATAGTAATAGAATAATACTATAAATACTATTATAGAGACACATGATTTTTTTATAGTCTTTGCAGCTTATTGTTATGCCAACATTTAAGAGTTTTATGACATGGAAAGGCGATGTATAACCGTAAGCCTTAACCAGGTAGACTTAATCTGCCAATATAAGGTGGCCCCATGTTTTTCAAATGAGATTTTGTGGGGAAAATCTCATCTTATATTCAAGTAAATGCTTATTTATCGCATTACATTACAATTTTCAAAGGAGTCTTCCAAAGAATCCTCCACATGCTGCCAATAATGTTCAAAGTACCAAATACTTTCTTACAAATACTTGTACTGATTTGATACTAATGCAATTAAAAATACAGATGTTTCTTAGAACAACACAAATAAAGTAACAAGTGACTATTTTTAAGTAATGAGTGTATTGCTTTTGAATAGTTGACTATAGTTGTAGGTCACATTTTCAACAAAATTAAGAATCCCACTGACATACTCGCTATTTTAATTACTTTTTTTATGCAAGTGGTGAGTACATGAAACAATATGAAAAAAACTTGCCACGATTTTTGCAGTAATCTTCATATACGAGTGCTACAATAAGTAGTTGAGAAATATGAAACACAACACATTGTATGCCTCTGTGTTCTTTGTTTGTTCAGATGGAAAGAACTTACAAATTTGGAATCAGCAAAAGAATTTTGTGGAGAAGTAGGATATCCTTGTCTTGTGCGACCATCGTACGTCCTGAGTGGAGCTGCAATGAATGTTGCACATTCTCCTCAAGATCTGGAAGCCTACCTTCGTTGTGCCTCTGATGTTAGCAAAGAGCATCCTGTAGTTATATCCAAGTTTCTTTTGGAAGCGAAAGTATGCATTTCATCCAACTCAAAAGATCATTTTATTTCTGATCACTCTGCTCGTCCTTGCAGGAGACTCAATTACATGCTATGTTTTTCAGGAAATAGATGTAGATGCAGTTGCAGATGATGGTGTGATATTATGTCTAGCTGTTTCGGAACATGTGGAGAACGCTGGTGTTCATTCAGGTGATGCAACTCTAGTAACACCTCCACAAGATATAAACGCTCAGACCTTAGCGAAAATCAAGAGCATAGCAAGAGCTGTTGCTGGATCATTAGAAGTGACTGGGCCATTCAATATGCAGCTCATTGCAAAAGTAAGATTTATTATGCTGTGTGCAAATATTTCAATAATAATTTTCTTAATTAAATATAAGAAATAGTTTTTGGCGATCTTAGTCAACGACTTCAATAATTCATAAATTTTTAATTGATGGTTAATAATTTTTAAAATTCATAATTTTTTTTTTTTTGACACTCTAGTTACATAGTCATGTTTTTGTTCCAGGATAATGAGTTGAAGGTAATAGAATGCAATGTGCGTGTTTCTCGATCATTCCCTTTTGTCTCTAAGACTTTGGATTATGATTTTGTTGCCATTGCCACACGTGTAATTATGGGGGAACGTGTGGAACCTGTAGATGTGTTGGCTGGATGTGGTCGTGTTGGAGTCAAGGTTCCACAATTTTCATTTTCTCGATTAGCAGGTAAAACAACAACATATTTATGTAACAGAAACAGCTGGAAATTATTGTTGTGTTGCATGCTCTAGAATTCATGTCTGCTGCCTGGAAACATTTCTTATATCATTACAATGGTGATTTGTTCACATTGAGAAGTAATTCTTGAACATGTATAATGAGTAGAAATTAAAAGAACTAAAAAATCAAAATCTTCATTCAGTACACATAGACCTATTGATTAATTTATGTGACTAATTTATTAATTAATGACTAGAGGAGGGAGGGGGACATATCTTTCAAGCATATGCCATATTTACCCGAGTATAAAATGAGATTTTTTACTAAATATCTCACTAAAAATTGTTGGGTCATCTTATATTCGCAGGTTAAGTCTAGTTGGTTAGGGTTTTAATTTTTACATTGCCATTCCATGTCACGGAACTTGTGAATGTTGACATAATAATAAACTACGAAGATGATAAAAATATTGCGCTTATCTACTATACATTTGTGGTTGTATTCTCAGCATTAATCGTGACTTTGCCAGGCAATTCAGACCGATGTCTTTGAATGGGCCAGTAAAGAGATAATCTCAAATGAATGGCATTGTATCAAATGACATGACATAACATGAAACTGAATGCCGAGATGTTGGTACATGAAGCAGGTTCAACGAGGCCGTGTGGAATCTTGATTTGACACCCGGTGAGAGTAAATCTGTGTTTTGAACTTTAAAGAAACAGAGCATCAACAAGTGAGAAGATCAAAAGAGAAAATCTGGTGGCATCTGATGAAAGACTAAGAACAATGCAAATTCAATGCGCAAAACTTTGTCAGGCTTGAAAATTTAGATGTAACAGCATGGAAGGAAGACTAAAAAGAAAGAAACATTGATACAAGTAGACATGACAAAGATAGTGAAAAACCATGATTATGATGGTTTTAAGGAACAAGAAAATGATAGTTCAGCAATAAGTCTTAATATCTCACCAACAAGGCTATTTTCTAGTTAAGAAGGCAATTTGCAATTTTATTTTGACTTAATAGTAAGAATTAGTTAAAAATTTTTAAAACTTCGCAGGAAGCCTCTTCAAAATTAGGGGATTGTCTTATATTCAGGTACATACAGTAATAGTGTATTGTGCATGAACTCGTTAAAACAAAATTTCATGAAATTTTAATTTTTCTTGGCTAAAGTTAGACAAAATTGTGTTTGTCCAAAAAACTTCAAACAATATCAATGATCAATTCTTTCCAATAATCCAGCGTCTTATGTACAATATATCCATATTGGATAGTGAAAGTCACATTTCAAATGAAATAATGGGAGTTCCAAAAATGTAAGAAAATAAGGGAAAAAATTAGTTAATTGTAGCAAACAATAATACTTGAATGACAGTATTAGTAAATCCAAATGCATTGTGATAATTTAAATACTGTATTCTCTAAATATTATATTCTAAAACCTTGTTTTCTAGATTTTGTACTTATTGTTAAGAATCAATCAATCAATTAATCAATTTGACTTCTTCTTCGCTGTCCGGGTGACGCCGCGTAGTGGGCTGAGAGGCCGACGTTTCGCCTGACATGTCGCAGGCTTCATCAGGGCATTGACATCGCGATGTTGTGCATCGGGTATTAAATATTGTCCGGCCTGGGCGGCCGGGTGGGGTGGGTGCGCCGTGATTGGCGGAGGGATCGCTCTGATTGGCTGGCGTTCTGTGCTAACCCGCGCCTCGCGCCGGGCGCCCTCGAGGTCGGACGGCGTGTGGCAGCTCCCTCGCAGTCGCGGATTGGCGGGAGCAGCGAAGCCCACTACGCGGCGTCACCCGGACAGCGAAGAAGAAGTCATCGACTCGAGCCGCGGAAGCCTACGCGTACAATTAATCAATTTATTGTGTAAGCAGGTGAATTAAGAAACCTGGAAAAAAAAATTCTCCAATGGCAGCATTGAATACCACTAAATTCACTTTGTATTTGATAGCACATTCAACACTAGTTGATAATATATAAAAAAAAAAGAGGGGGGGAATCATGAGTCCATGAGAAAATGTGTGCTATAGTGTAGCTCAAAGAAGTTGTGTTTCTTAAAATTATGCAATAATTGTATCTTCAACTTGGAACCACTTTAAACTTAAGCCCACACTTTGCATGTCATTATATTTTTATCTCCCAAAACTTTTGGTGGTTTCCGTGGGAGTTTCAAACCTATGGAAAGATAGAGGAAATGACTTTCAATCATCTTATTGTTGGAGGCACTGTACAAAGTAGAGCCAAGACATTTTTATTTTGGAATTTGGGAAATCAGGGGGAAGAATGTTACACTAGAAGTCATTTGCTGTTCACCCTGATAATATGAGTTTACTTGAGATAAGACCCAAGAATAGCTGCTACAGAACCCCATAAATAAAAAAAAAATGCAAAGGACACCTGAAAACAAGAAAAGACAGAGAAAAACAGAAAAGAAGGGAGAAAAGGTTGAAAACTGTCAAATGTAGCTCTTCCTCTTCTCTCTCATTCTTGGAAGCAAGAAAGGTTACACACATTCACAATAGTGTGGCATAAGAAAATTCTTATCAAGAACACACTTGAGAAACATGCGACTCTCTATTCTCGAAGCTTGTAATCTTTGCTTCAAACAGTTGTACTGATTGAAACTTTTCTTCTCGAAAAAGAAACAAATTTACATATTTATTAAGTAATAACTATGTGAAATGTGAGAATGTTGCTCTGTAAATGGTTTGAATATAATTCTTTGGGTTTTTAGTAACTGTGAAATTCTAAATTTTGTAATTTTTGTCTTCACCCTAATTTAACATATGATATGAAACATGCATTTCAAGCCTTTTTTTTTCTTTGTTATGTAATGAAAATAATAAGAGATCACTGGGGTTAGCATTTAATTATTTAAATTTTGTACACTTATTGAATACATAAAATATTTTGCTTTTATCTGTAACTTATTATAATTTGCAGAAACTATAGGAAATGACTTCAAAGTATTCTTTAGTTTGTAGATTATCTAGGGAAGTTCAGATTTTGTGCCATGTTGGCAAAAATTCAATAACAAAAGTTATTAGTCTTGTGACTGGTCATGTAATACACTTGGTTAGCTTTTCCCATAAAATTAACATCATAAATAAACAAAAAAATGATTTTAATTGTTGAAAAATAGCAAATCAATGAGATAACAATTGGTGACTTTTACAGCCAGGTTAAATGTTGGAAGTTTGCCAATTTTATATCTCTAAAATATAAAGTATTACTAATACTCAAGAATAAAGAAACAATAACAATCTATGGATGGAGTAATATTTATTTGTCATCATCACCATTAATTTTTAAATGTATCTGTATTGTGGCCATAATTTTTATCAGGGATTTAATAATATACAGTAATGAATATTCTATTATGTAATGCTAAGGGCCCCTTTCAAAATTTTCAGGGGTGGGAGGGCGTGGCTTCTCTGTGTGCACACTTGTGCTAGAGATTGATACGGATATATTATATAAAATTTTAAATAGGGGCGTGTCTTGTGAATCTTTCTGGTAATGAAAGACAGGCCTATGTTTGGATGTCACTAGTTCAATTGATGTAAAACATATTGACTTTTGCAGCTGCCCAGGATAAACAAAAATGTCTTTTTATGAGATGCGTAAAATGAATGCGAGCAAATGGCAAAAAAAGAGCGACTTATATTGAATTTATGCCAAAAAGTCTTTAGCATGATGTAAATATAACTGAAAATAAAACATGTGGGTGGGATGTTGCTTTCACAATCATTGAAGGAAGTAATTTTATACTTGGTCTACACTGTGAAATGGATAAATTCCAAACTTGTATTTTGAAAATAAATATTTCTATTAATTCATATTAATCAGAAAGATTGAGAATATAATACAGAAAATGCCTCCTTCATTTACATAATCAATAAATAGTAATTGTTTTGTTTCTTTAGTCATTGTTTCACTATACTAAGCAAAAATGAGGGTAAAATTATAGTGAAATGTTTTATAAAGACACCCACACAAAGACAGCTCCAGATCTCCCACAATTCAGCTGATCTTGAGATATACAATTCTTACTCCCTTAGGTATACTAAATGAATTTGAATTTATAATGAATTGTCCATTATTATGGCTCAAACAGTATTTATAATACTGAATTAAATTTTCAGTTAGGAAGGAGCAGACCTTTTTAAATTTTATCTCATCTCTGTGATAATTTGCTAGAAAATGGTTTATTGCATTTTCTGAAAACTCTTTTTGGTTATAAGTACTCTGTTTATAGTTAATTTAATTTAATTCGTAGGGGCTGATGTAATGCTTGGAGTGGAAATGGCTTCGACAGGTGAAGTTGCGTGCTTTGGAGAGAACAGATATGAAGCTTACCTGAAGGCCATGATGTCAACTGGATTTGAAATCCCACGGAAGAACATAGTCCTCTCAATTGGCTCTTTCAAAGTAAGTTTTCACTATAAAGCTGTTGGAACTGACTTTGGATCCTTATTCTCTAAAATGTCAGTGGTTGTATGGATGCATGAAAATTGTAATACTACACTACTTTCTAAACATAGTAACCAAAAGATCTGAATTTAAAAAGAACCTCAATTATTTATCTAAACCAGTTTAATTTTTTTTTTTCATAACCATCCTTGCACACAGCTGTTTTTTTAATATTCAGGAAGATCATTAAATTACCATATTTCCAGAAGTTTAGAAAATGTGATAAAAATGAAATGAATGATTCTGATTAAATACAGTTTTGTCATTGTCAGTATTCCAGAAGTTACTATTCAGTGATTGTGGAAATTAAAATATTCAAAATGAGTGTGTATTCAACAGTATTTTCCGCTATATTAAAGTGATGAAAAGAGTTAAATTAAAATGTTTCATGGCTAGGGTGTTAAATGTTGTGAAATCTCTGTTTTTGACTTGGCAAAAATTTTACTATAGGTTTCTGAGAAATTTAAAAAATTGTTTGACATTCAGTGTATTGTGTTGAGAATAACTATTTGATTTTTTGATAGAGACAGATGGTTTAATTATTGGAAATGGATATTTTCAGAAAGCCACATCTTCAGTCCTTGATTCAAAATATGCTTATTGTGTGGTTACATGTGAAAATGACTTGTATCCTGTGTTCATTAATATCATCTAGTAGGTGTAGTTCTCTTTTAACTTTTAATAGGCCACTTCTCTGGTTTGGTTAAAATGTGCATGCATCCATGTGTGTGTAATCTCTTTTGATCTGGAGAACAAATACTGAGAAATTTGATCTGATGACAAATCAAATACAAACTTTATACCTCTGTTGTTTGTAGATACTTTGCTCTCAAAAGTGACCTGCTAATAATGTGACTTATTTTTCAGCATAAAATGGAGATGCTTCCTAGTGTCAGACTGCTCCACGATATGGGTTACAGTTTATATGGCAGTTCAGGAACTGCTGATTTCTACAGGGAACATGGTGTCCAGGTAAGTTTTGATTTCTTTTTGTTGAGGGTATGAAGAACGTGTCTAGAAATATAAAAATGCTACTATAATAACAGAAAGAAAGAAATTTAACTAAAGTTTTTGTAGATGTGATACTGAAAGTTAATTTTTTTATTGTTTTTATTATTTTCTTAACTTTTCTTTAAAAATTTGTTTATTGCAAGAATTTTTTTGCATAGGGAATATTTATTTACATTTTAAAGAATCATATAAATACATCATTATTTTACTGAAATGAAGAATAGAGAACATTATTAAACCCATTTTCCTAAATATATTTTTAAACAGTTTGAAATAAGGAATTATTTTGTGTCCTAGATCTTTCCACATTCAGAGTATTATAATACTGTTAGACATTTTGCACTGAAACTTGTATTCATGGCTCATTGTGTAATTCTTGTTTAAATAATTATCTCCATTGCACTGACACCATGTTACTGAAATCAGTTGAGTAAAAGTTTTCTTAAGTTCACTTACATGTTGAAAATGTGCACATGAAATGTACACTTCCAAAACGCATTTAATACATCATAAACTCTATTTCTTAAAAGAACATGAGTCACCCCAAGTTGATTTATGAGGAAATCGCATGTATGTCGTCATGAGGCCGCAGAATCAAAGATCGCGAGAAGCGTGTTTTGCGTGAAAACGAGTTAAGTTTTTCGCGTTGTATCACACATTTCCTCCGTGATGCATCCTAGAAGCGCCGGGCCTACAGCCTCAAGTCCATGTCGTCGTCCTCATCCTCATCCTCGTCCTCTTCGGTTAGTGTTTGGACCGTGTTGAGGGGCTTCGTGATCGTAGCCGGGGTAAGCGGTGGAGGAGGAACCGCGGGGGCGTTGTTCACGCTGTCGCGGAACCCGTTGAGGATGCTGGATCGTATCTCGTTGCTGCTGACACTAGAGCGTGTGTCGATGCTACTGACGCTGGCCCGCGAGTCATTTGGGTTGCTGCTTACAATACTAGCGCGCGCATCGTTGCTTACGACGCTAGCGCGCGCATCGTTGCTTACGACGCTAGCGCGCGCATCGTTGCTTACGACGCTAGCGCGCGCATCGTTGCTTACGACGCTAGCGCGCGCATCGTTGCTTACGACGCTAGCGCGCGCATCGTTGCTTACGACGCTAGCGCGCGCATCGTTGCTTACGACGCTAGCGCGCGCATCTTTGCTTACGACGCTAGAGCGCGCATCGGTATTTACTACACTGGCACGGGTGTCGCTCTGTATCACGCTGGTTCGCATGCTACTGCTAACAACACTGGCGCCTGTGGCGTTACTTGCAATACTGGCTCTCATGTTGTTGCTTACGGCACTCGCGCGTGTGTCGTTACTTGCAATGCTGGAGCGAGAGTCATTGGTGCTAACAGCACTAACGCGCGCGGATTACTGCTGACACTGGATCGGGCTTCGTTGCTGCTGACGCTGGAACGTGCCTCGTTGCTGCTGACGCTGGTGCGCGTGTCGTGTTTGCTACCGACGCTGCCGCGCGTGCCCGTGGTGTTTACAACGCTAGCGCGACTCTCGGTCTTGCTACCGAGGCTGGCGCGTGCGGCTTGGCCGCTACTCGTGCTCGTGCGGGCAGACCCGCTCCCCGGTTCGTCACGCGCCTCGCCCTCCGGGGTCTTCTCGTCCCGCGAGTGCCTCGCCCCTTGGGACGGCGGTTTGGGGGGGCCCCACTCCGTGTGACCGCGGGGGTGCGTCTGTTGTCTGCGGCGGCGTCGTCCTCCGCCTCGTCGTCGGTGCGGGCGGCGGCGGAGGCGGGTCGCCGCTCTCGCCGGCGGGCGCGCGGCGAGCCGGGTGGGGGGGGTGCGGGCGGGCGCCGACGGCGACAGCTGGCCGCGCACGCGCGACGTCTTGCGCAGCTCGATGAGCTGTCGGCGCCGCGCCTCGCGGCGCGCCTGGTCGCACGCGGCCTCCACGGCCAGCGCCGCCTCGCGCAGCGCCGCGGCCTCGGCGCGCTGCGCGCCGTCCGTCTCCTCGAGCAGGCGCGCCAGGCGCGACGCCTGGCGGCGCAGACGCGCGCGTGGCGCAGCCAGCCCCGCGCCTGCGCCCAGCGCGCGCGCGCCCACAGCGCGTTGGCCAGCTGCTCCAGCACCAGGCGCCGGCGCACGCCGTCCCACGGCGCGCGCGCCACCGCCACCTGCGCAACCACGCCCCCCTCTCGTTGCTGCTGCGTTTACAACGCTAGCTCACTCCACTTTGCGGATTCGGTGGTACAACGATTAGGGGTGCGGACCGTTATACCCAAGTTGGCGAGTTCAAACTCGATTGGAGCAGGGGATTTTTAAGGGCGAAAAAAATCCTTCGTACGCCTGCCTTCGGAGGGGAAGTAAAGCCGGCTGTCCCATGTAGTAGATTTTATGCGTGTAAAAGACCCTCAAGCCTAAAAGAAACCTCTGAGCTAAATTCAAATCGCATGTTTTGTCGCCTAAGATGATACCTCCTTTCTCCGCTAGATGGTGAAAGGAGCGTAGTGAAATTTGCGTGGTCAGACGGAAGATCGGCCCTGATGGCCCGAGCCTCGTCACGTAAAATAAGGCATTAACTAACTCCACGGCTAAAGTATACCACACTTGCCGCATGTTTCTCGCCGTTTGTTACTTTCTCGCTACAGAATGCAATGCTGTGCGAAAAAAACACGGCGAATTTTCAGCAAAAAACTCTTATCATAGGGCCCTGGTAACGAGAAAGTGGATCAATTTAGACGACCTGTAACGCGTGGTTTAGCCAGAATCCATGTTTTGTGGGTCCTTCGTACTGAAAAATCGAATGATGGCAACACGTCTGTCCGTCCGTCTGAACAACACTAGCGGCTAAACGGCACAACCGATTTTCTCCAAAACTGATATTCCCCAATCGATCTGGCTGATATTGTGGCCTTGAATTTGAATTTGAAACCGAAATTTAATTTTGGGGCGTACTTTACATGAAGCCCGTGGGATACTTTCGATTTAAAAAAATGACTCCGTCGTTTCTGATTAAATTTTGTTGTTAGATAATGTGAAGGACGTTTAAGGGAATGGTGCTGGTCTCGTTCGTTGAAAACCCTGCTTTTTTTTTCCAAAATTGCAAAAGTACAATTTTTTTTCGGAGTCTTCCTACAACAAAAGTATTAAAGATATATTTTATTTCCTTAATGAAATATGTTCCTTGAAGATAGATTTTGAACATGTACAATTTTTGAAAATTTGAGTACTTTTCGCGTAATTTTATGTGGAAGTACGTGCGAGAAAGTGTGTACTGTTATAGTTACTACTAATTGTTTTTTCTTGTTCCCCCCTCTCCCATCTCGATTACGTGATGCACCCGACCCTACTCCTGCCGAAGCTTCTGCAACTCAATGTTAGATAATTACATTTTGTTCGATTTAAATTTCATGGTACTTGGGTAAGTTATGAGAGGAGGCTGCGTTATCCAATGGGAGCCTCAATGTTTGAAATTTCAAAAATGGACGTTCTCGATTGGACGATCTTCCTATCTCGACAAGTGCCAATAAATTTTAATCTGACTTAAGTGCACTTAAATCACTTATCGTGATACTCCTTCATACGATGTGGCGGCTTAAATACTATACTGTACTAAACAACTATTATCCGCACACGTTTTCTAGAGCTCATTTCGTTAGATACGAGAAGAGTGAAGTTATTTTGACAACAGGACTGCTATATGGAATCTGTAGCTCCTTTTTCAATGCAGATGGTTTCTTTTGAATGGGAGCGAACATTTCTGCTATTCAGATTTTGACAATACTCGTTGCTGTCATTCTCTCCTATATTATTTCAGTAGTATAGATGAGTTTTGCGGCTCTCACACGCAATCCATCTTTATAAATGAGGTTTCTAAAGGAAGATTTCACGGAAACGTGACGAATTACACTTTAACTTCAACAATACTAAGTTTTTGTTGAAAAAAAAACAACAAAATTGTTAAATGGTTTAAAAAATTGTTAATAATGTTAAAGTTGTTAAAAAAATCGTGTCAAATGTAATCCGCAACACTCGGGCAGCATTTTAAGCATCCATAAAGTAATATAACTTCTAAATGAAGCATTCTATGTCCTTAAAACCCGGAATATTGAGGCCGAAGACCTCAAAGAAACATTCATCGCATCGAAATCAATAGAAAAACAATAACAAATGAAAAAGGTACCGTTTACAATCCCCCCTCCCTTAATATGGAAATGGAAGGATAGGGAAGAGGATGGGGTTTTATATGCAAGAATTCTTGCAAGTGTACGCTAGTTCATTTATTCAACTAATGCTAGTAAAGGGTGAGGGTAGGTATTCCGGGGCTTAAGAAAGCGTGCGTGTGTAATACAGGGGCGTCCAGAGGAAACAAAGGGGCCTGGGGCGGTAGCGTTCTATTCCTTAAAATGGAGGTCTCTTATTTCCAACAAAACATTTCTCTGAGTGTTGTTGTTGTTGTTGTTGTTGTTGTTATTGTTATTATTATTATTATTATTATTATTATTATTATTATTATTATTATTATTATTATTATATACGTATCGGCCATTCCTGACCACGCTCCCGATTAACGTGTATAACTAATGGGATAAGCTTTTCAGCTGTATCCTTCGATAAGACAAGGTTGTTACGCCTTGAATTGTGAATTATGAGGTGATAGGATGATGACGGGCGAATGCACAATAGCAGATATAACATGCCTACGCAGGACTCGAACCTACAGCCTCCTCAGCGCAGACGACGGCTGCCGCATCCGCCTGCATTATTATTATTATTATTATTATTATTATTATTATTATTATTATTATTATTATTATTATTATTTATTATTATTATTATTTATTATTATTATTTTATTATTATTATTTTATTTTATTATTATTATTTTATTATTATTATTTATTATTATTTATTATTATTATTTATATTTTAAAGTGAATCCTATTTCAACGATTTTTTTAATGAAGGAAATATATTTTGTATATGTCCCTTTGGAGCCCCATTTAAGTAGAGGCCTGGGGCAAGTTGCCTCACCCTCTGGTCGCCCCCTGGTAATCCATTGCACATGAAGCGCGCCTCGGCGATGCTCACCTGGAGGTCGATGGAGTCGACGGACGGGGGCCGGCCCTGGGTGATGCGCCTGGCGGCGCGCTCCGCCTCCAGCTGGCGCCGCAACTTGCGATGCCACTGGCGGTCGCGGTCCTCCAGCTCGTCCTCGTCCTCCTCCTCCGAGTGGCTGCTCGGGATGTCGTCGGCCCCCTCGGCCCCGGCCCCGTCGGCGTCGTTGGGCTGCGGACACCGCACCGCGCGACGCGCTCGAGTTGCTTTGCAGGCGACCTGCCTTGCGGTGGCGTCCACCGGGCGCTACCGACGCTATAGAGCGATTTTCCTAAAGAGGAGCTAAAGTGACAGCTAGTGCTGGCAACATAACTGAAGATTCTGTGGCCGTCGTGCCCTTAATCCCAATGGACTCCCTTCCTGCATTTGTTCGTTTGCAGTTGGCTAACTTGTAAAAGGCTTCAACGCTTCCTTTCGTGACGTCCTCGTCCGACAAAAATATAGTGCGCCGCGAGAAATAATCGAAATTAGGATGTGCAGTGTTATGTGTTCTTCTGTAAAAATTCTTTTTTCCTTTATATATTAAATTGAATTTACTTTTTGTATGATAAATATTGTGTTTATTTTAAAACGGAGACTTTAATACGAGATGCGTACCGATGCACGTGGTTCCGGCCTTGTGTGGCGTGCTGTGATTGGGAACTTTCTATTTACATTCGTGGTAGTTCTCTTTTACTGGTTGTGAGAGCATGTTAAGAGATTTTCCACATACGTAATTAAATTTAATTATTTCCCGGACTCGCGTACGTGCATATACATCAGCGAAACTGAGACTTCTGGATTGTTACTTCTCTGAAATACATGTGATGTTCACTTGTTTTCGCGAACTGTCGCTTTGGCGCATCCTCAGGAAAATCCTTCTATACCAGCGCGGTAGCCCGAGAAAATTACGAGAACAAAAATCTGACAAGATGTATTGTATTAAAAATAATTACAGGCCACGTTCTTTTTCAGTGACATACATTTTTCAAAATTCCATATAATCTGTTCTGTTGAGATGTGTTAAATCGCTCGCTAGTCGGCGCATCAATCCTCTTAAGAGGTGGCAACGCCGACGAAATCGCTGGCACTCAGCGGCAATAGGGAGTTTTAGCGCCAGGCGTACGGAGACATCAAACTGTGACTAACGACTTTATACGGTCATAATGAACAACGTTCAGAAGAGTTTTAGCAATTGCGACATTGCGTTGTGCATTATAACAAAAACATTTGAAGCGTTGAACAAAGAATTGGCCAAATATATCAGTCTAGGCTAGCGATGAGACTTTTAAACCATGATACGAGACAAGAGTATAATAAATGTACATTGTGTTCGGAGTTTTAGATTTTGTTGCCCTCTGCGATGAGTATGCATTGTGGAAGTTTGAATCGGCTGTTCTTGAGAACGTAGGAAATATTTTCGACGAATTTCTTTTTTATCACTTCTTTAATATTGCGTGTTAATTCTTGCCAGCGTTGTGGAATTAGTAAGGAATAATTGTAAAATTGTAATTGTAATGTTCGCAAAAAGAAGAGGGGGGAAGTTCAATGAGTTGATTTTCTCGGTAGGCTGGAGTGGTAGAACTGGGTGTATTCCGTGATATTCGGGTTCGATTTCCGACCGGGCAGTCTTTTTTTTTAGCAGTCCAAACCTTTATAAGGACGTCATGCTAAACAACTACGGAATCACAAAAAAAGTGAGGATCAGTGTCAGAGTTGCTTAACTTACGATGTTGTGAAAGCACTTTTCCTCTCCAGCATGGCTCTGAACTGTCAGTTAAATAAGTAGAAAACTATTTAAAACTTATGAATGAATGAATGAATGAATGAATGAATGAATGGTGTATTGGCTCATTGTTTGAGCTAATAAATGTCATGCATCTCTTCATTCATTCATCTATTCATTCATTCATCTATTCATTCATTCATTCATTCATTCATTCATTCATTAATTCATTCATTTATTCACAATGATAAAGAATTTTGGCACTAATAGAGCATCATTCAGAACAATTTTTCATAGGAATAAGCGTCTTCACAACTTCGTGGGTTTGGCAGCTCTGGTACTGAACCTCTCTATTGTGAAACAGTGAATGCGACTATTGTGAAAGAGGGAAATCGTCGAAAATACAGTAGTTAATCTGCGAAAAAAAAGAGAGTATAATAATAGTTCGGCAACTTTTCTCGTTCTTTGTGGATCTTACCTGTGAGGCGGCCATGGTGGCGCTGAGGGTAGGGTTGAGCACGGCGAGGAAGTCGTCGGTGACGAGCAGGTTGTGCAAGACGCGCACGTCGAGCGTGGACGGCGCCGACGCGCCCACGGCCGCGCGCGTAGAGGGAGGCTCTCGCGCACGCGCGACAACCGCTCCTGCGAACGCGCGCTTGCCTTAACGCGCTTGCGAGGTTTGCACACTTTCACTGCTTTCATGCACTTTAAGCTCTTAAGGCAGTTTAAGCTCTATTCATGCACGCGGCACAAAGTGAGCTTTATATTAATTTTACAACAATGACCCAAGCAGTCGATTAGAAAGAGGAAGTATTTTAAACAAATTATAATATTTTATAAAGAGGCTGTTCATCTTAACCTGTTCAGGAAATTGTATATTTCAATCAGTGTATTTTTCAAGTCTCCGCATCATCGTGTAGAGTTGGTGGTTGAGTAAGTGACTGGGTGGGTAGCTAAGTCGGTGGGGGGTGGTTGGTAAGTGGCTGGCTGGGTGGGTGGTTGAGTAAGTGGCTGGCTGGGTGGGTGGTTGAGTAAGTGGCTGGCTGGCTGGGTGGGTGGTTGAGTAAGTGGCTGGCTGGGTGGGTGGTTGAGTAAGTGGATGTTTGGGTGGCTGAGTAAGTGGATGTTTGGGTGGCTGAGTAAGTGGCTGGGGTTGATGACTGAGTAAGTGGATGTTTGGGTGGTGAGTAAGTGGCTGGGGTGGATGGTTGGGTGGCTGGGTGAGTGGCTGAGAAAGGGACCGGGTGGTTGGCTGAGTGGCTGGCTGGGTGGGTGGCTGTGAGGGAGCTCGAAAGCTTCTCCCCCTGCAGTGGCGGGAAAGCAAACTCTGATCCCACGTTGCTCCTGGGCAGCAGGGGCTTGGGCTCACCTGGATGCGCCGGACGTGGCCGGTGCGCGCGTCGGCGAGCAGGTTGAGCTTGGGCATGAAGTAGCAGGCGAGTCGGCGGCGGGTGAGCGCGGTGTAGAAGGCCTCGAGCAGGGCGGCGAGCGCGCGGCCGGGCCGCTCCTCCGCCCAGCCCAGCCACTGCCAGAAGAGGGCGTGGCGCAGCCCTGCGCCCACTCGCCCCCTCCAGCGCCGCGCGCCCGGCGCATGCGCGCAGCAGTGCCGCCGCCGCCAGCAGCACGCGCACCTGCGAGCCCCGCCCCCACACCGTGTGAGCAAAGGCAGCTCGCCGCGCGGTGCGAGACAAAACCAGATTGCTGAATAGGCTGAGAAGGGGACTGGGTTGGTGGCTGAGAAGGGGACTGGGTTGGTGGCTGAGAAGGGGACTGGGTTGGTGGCGAGAAGGGGACGGGTGGTGGCGAGAAGGGGAGGGGGGGACGGGTTGGTGGCTGAGAAGGGGACTGGGTTGGGGCTGAGAAGGACTGGGTTGGTGGCTGAGAAGGGGACTGGGTTGGTGGCTGAGAAGGGGACTGGGTTGGTGGCTGAGAAGGGGACTGGGTTGGTGGCTGAGAAGGGACTGGGTTGGTGGCTGAGAAGGGGACTGGGTGGGTGGCTGAGAAGGGGACTGGGTGGGTGGCTGAGAAGGGGACTGGGTTGGTGGCTGAGAAGGGGACTGGGTTGGTGGCTGAGAAGGGGACTGGGTGGGTGGCTGAGAAGGGGACTGGGTGGGTGGCTGAGAAGGGGACTGGGTGGGTGGCTGAGTAGGGGACTGTGTGGGTGGCTGAGTGACTGGATGGGTGGCTGCAGCCTGGGGCGCTCAATGTTTGGGGGGCTAACGAATTTCAGCAGATTCAAAATTTCATAAGGCGAACTTTTGAACGTTTTTTATAGAAAATTTTCTTTCCATATTTGTAACAAAATAAAGTGTTAATTAATCAAGTATATATCCATTAATATATTCAGATAACATTAATACAAAAATATCGTATATCTATTAAATCCATATTGTAGTGAGAATTATTTATTCGTGTAGGTATAATCAGTTATTTATACATACACAATAATTGCGTCTGTAACAAATATCATATAACAGTTTTTATCCCAAATGTAAAAATGCTTTAATGTTTAAAAAGCTAATTAAAAGGGCGCTGAAACATTTGACAACCTAGGGTGCACATAAGTCAGTCAGGCAACAAGTTTTTTCCATCTGATAGAACTCTTAAGGGTATATAATATAATACCCTACTTTTGTGTAGAATTACCTGCTGACCTGATTATATAATACAATTCAGTGTTCTATCAGTCTGATGTAACTTTCTTAGGGGTTAATCCGTGTAGCATGAAATACAGACTTTACTGGGAGGTAACGTATATTAGGCCCGCCGATCTCCGCTATAGCGTCATTGAAGTAAATGAAAATATTTTAATATGAGTATTTAATGTTGTGCCAACAGATGAACAGTTTTTGCCCCAAGTCAACATGTTTAAATTGTTTGCCGTCTATATAAGGTTCAGCCATTGATATTGCATGTTCACTAGCGTCACAGAATCGTTAACTTATGAATCATCTACAGTTATATCTACGGCCTTGATGTGTCTTTGATTATTAGAAGTTTATCATGTCATTTCTGACACATGTCATGTATGTTCGAGCGATACTTTTACCTTGTTAGCTGGGCCTCAAAAGTCCCCTTGTCGTTCTTTTTGCAAGGGATATGCCACACGAACAAAAGTAAATAAATTCAAATAAGTATTCGTAATTCTCGGTTTTAGAACAACCATTTCAATTTTTCTTAGATGTTCTAGAAACGGCTTGAGATATAAATGGGGTTTACTAGTTTTGTTTCTTGTAATTGTTTTGTATTCAGTTCAAAAAGTTATTAATATTTCTTTAAGGGAAAAGTGAGTGATGATAATTTCACTTGATTCATTCATTAAGGTGATTTGTTGAAGTGTTCGCGTTATTAAATATTCATACAGGTGGACATTTTCTGTAAAAATGTTTAATATCGCGAACATAGGGCGTTAGCTCACGAATATTTCACCAAATTACCTTAATGATTACACCACCGAAGTGATTGTAACCAAAGCTGGTTCGCAACGAGGGTAAATGGTGTTCTCTGAGATTTTGAGTGACTAACGATTTGATAGAGGTGTCATCTAAAGTTCGTAACAACTTCTATATGAACCAAATGATCTTGAAAACAACTTAAGCTTTCAATGTGCTGATTAAAGCATAATTACGCTTGTCCGAAATATCTCTAAATACAATATTATTTCCAAATTTCATAAATATCGTAGTCATCACACGAAGTTGTCACTAAATTATGAACAGGTGCCCACAATGTAGATATTGCAGTCAATATTCGCACAATGAAATTCTGAGGGTAAGAATTATTATGTGTTTGTTTATGGGGTTAATTTTTACATGTTAATATTACTAAGAGAAACATGCACCTAAAACACGGTAGTGATTTATAAATATGCTAAGAATGTACCAACATTGGCTGTTGCTTTAACGCCATAGAATTTCCCCATATATGTATTATCCGTTTGTTAATAATTAATAAATTAATTTATTTAATCTGTTTACTGTTTTGAACAGAAGACGGGCATCAAATTACCATTATTGGATAGATAAGTCACATTCCTTGTACTACAATTGAATTTGCATTTGAAAACTACAAAAGAACTTAAATCTAAAATTTCTGAAGGATTTGCATCTTGTTGATTTTCTCCATTTAAAATGTTAATTGCTTAATGGTCCGAATGGTTTTGAATTTTCTTTGACGCTTTTGACTGCTTTCGTTATGGTCTCGCTTCCCTTTTGGATGTTGTGGTCGTGTAGAATTGAGGATCGTGATTGTGGAAACTGAGAGAGCAGTGTAAATGCGATTTAGCAACTTCCGAATTTGCCGCTTCAATGGCTATAGATAGCCAATTTTACCAAAACATCGATACATTGATATTTGGATACATCGCTAAAGAGTTTTCGATGTCTATGAAAACATCGATGTTTTAATTGTAGACTAATAAACATGCTATTTTCCTATCCAATTTTAATTACAGTACGTAAAAGGAATAGGATTTTTTTTGTGAGGTTACCAGCATGTTAGTATGTAAAAATTATTATCGAATGTAAAGAATAAAATTAACATAAATGAACATCGTGTTTCGCTATCGATTTCCTGTTTCACTGTCGATTCAGGCAATGACACGCCTGGCGATAACACATTTATAACATGAGCAGCTCTCAAACTTCTTCAGATTGCACAGGCGAATTGTGCAGCGTGATAAAGAGGATGACACAAAACAACGATATTGCTAAGGATTGCTGCTACTCTACAATGTGCTTAAACTCCTTTATTAAAAATAAATAAATAAATAAAATAAAAATATAAAAAATCCATGTTTTTGTAAAAAAAAAAGATCGATGTGAAGAAAACATCGAAAGCACAATATCGATGTTAATACATCGATGTTTCTGGTGGAGAACATCGATGTTTTTGTTTTTGCTATCTCTATCGATGGCGGTGCGAGGGCTTCGCTCACCTGCAGCCCCGAGAGGCGGCTCTCCAGGTAGGCCTCCGCGTGTGGGAAGGCGTACTCCCACTCCATGCTGTCGTTCTTCTCCACTGGCACCAGCAGGCAGCCCAGCGTGCGCACCTGCGGCAGCGGAAACGGCCATTGACGATGGCTCTAGACTCCTGACCGCAGACTTTTTTTTTTTTTTTTTAATTTGTTGCATCCACATCTTGACGCAACGCGTCTCCAAGCCCCTTAAGGGGCGTTGAGCGCTTTACACTTGGGAGTAATCCTCCATTAATGTGCCTTTACTTTTTAATAATTGTCAAGTCTCGTCACGTCGCAGTCGGTCAGTCAGTGCCTTTTATCCCTTCGGCCAGGGGCTCGACACCGTTAGATCCCGGGGTTCCTGGCCGGTCACCCAACCACGAACCCGCGAGTCTCGAATGCGCTTAACCTTCGTGACTTCACGGAGCGTAGTAAACGCATTCGGCTAGCGCCGCCGGCTACTTTCTCGGCGAAGTAGGGAGGCGACATCGATGTCTATATTTTTATGGATGTTTTGATGTCGATGGTTTTTGACATCGATGTATTGTTTGATGCTTTTACGTGGTTATTTGATTTTTTAAATGAAAAAAGTACCATTATAATAAATACTTGTAATTTTATGATATAAATTGAACATTTTTCAGACCACTGTAATCAAGAGTGAGAATTGTCAAAATAGTGTTAATTTTTGGTAAATGAAGTCTGTGTAATGTTTTAATTATCCAATGAGAGGATAACAATTTTGTTAAATGGCCTAGTGATTTTTTTCAGTTTTGCCAATTAAATCTCAATTAAAAATTAATAAATGCAGGAACCTTAAAATTCAATTACTCGTGTGAACCTTAATGATTACTAAAATAGTTTTAGAAACATCGGTGTTTACAAACAACGATGTTTTGTGGGTGATGTCGCAACCCTACAGCAAAGAGCATGAGCTCGTTTAATGTACCCTGGCGCCCGATTCTTTTAGATTACGAGCTGGTATCACTGCTTTAATATTTTTTATATTCCTTCTCCGTATAAATCGCTAAGGGAGGATGACTGTTTTGTTCCATTTATGAGAGTTTATGGAAACTAAACCCTGTAAGTGTTCTACTGCTGAGTAGGGAGTTACTCCCCCAGATCTGCATCAAACAAACTTATATAAATATAAATATACATTTGCGGATTATGATGTAAGGGAAAAGCAGGCGCACACGCAACTCACTACACACGTTACCACGATGCATAACTCTGAAATGATGCATCCTAGGACCTTAAAACCACGTATCCATGTCCACCAAGGGGCGTGAATTATGTTTCTTGTGCCACCATGTACAAAATGACATTTCTGAAGGCTCTATTATACCAGTATTTTTGCAGGGTACTCCTAATTCGTAGCACGGGATGTTAGAATCGTTAGAAATTGGGTTCCGGTATGAAGCTAATTTTCACTTTTAACTGAGTTTAATGAACGTTTATATGGGCCCAAGTAGTGTATATTTTAAGAAATCGCGAGCTTTGTGCCCGAAATTTACGAAAGTGCATACCAAAATGAGATAAATGAGCCCCTTTTGAAAGAACCAGATCACAGGTATTATGCGAAATTCCTTAATTTATGTAACATTTTGTTTATGAATTCTCTTGAAACTTTTTGTTTCTTTGCATATATAGAACAGAAAAAAAATCAACATAAGAGTACCCACCGGAGGCGCCGAGTTAAGCTAGTGTTTATATAAAGGCCAATAACATGTTTGCATACCGTATTTTGTCGAATTTAAGTCGTCCCCTATTTTTTCAAAAGTAGTCAACAAAAATGGAGGGGGCTAGTAGGCGAGTATCTTTAAAAGAAGCTAATTAAAAAAAAACTTTTATTTTTCCAACTACGTTACAAAAGGATCTTTACGGCATCCGCAAATAATCTCACAACCTACTGGCAATGAAAGGGCCCTTTTTAAATTACATTATTGCAAGTAATAATATGCGAAGAAAATATCGGAGGAATCCCAAAACGTCACCCACAAAGTGAGGCGGAAGGGGCCTTACACGCGAGGAAAGAGAGGACGAAGTACGAACCCTGCGTGGTCGTGACGGGGTGGGCCGTGGTGTAGTGGTCAGACTGCGCGCCTTTCATTGCTGCAGCCCCAGGCGGTTCCAAGTGGAATTTGTTGTGGACGTAGCGGGTCCGAGGCAGGTTTTCTGGGGGGTACTCCCATTTCCCCTGACAACTAGCGTTCCACCGGCATGCTCCATCGATCTTCCCCTACCCTACTTCTCCACCCCACCCCTGTTTCCTACTATTACCCATTATTACGCTAAGGATCCAAGAATCACAGCGGCGTTTAGGCGATGACCGAGGAACTATCAGACAAGGGCCACATTCGAAGAAAATACTGGAGAATTCCGAAAACGTCATCTACAAACTGAGAGGCGCATGACTTCCGAGTAAGAGAAAACACGATATGAACCCTGCGTGGAATACTACCCCACACATCGTTAATCTTTACCAGGAGGATAAATCCCCGGAGTGGACACCTGTTTTTTCTGCCTTTATTCTCACTCCACGCCGCCGACACGCACGTTTTGGGTTATTGGTATCCGGATCACGCCAATACGCAGTTATCTCTCTAGGAAACCTCCCCATACAATGCCTGGGTCGGGCCGCCCTACCAGCTCAAAGCTACTGGCTTTCCAGACCAGAACCGGACTCGAATCAAATACGCCACTCGCAATGTGCCGGGACAGACATGCCGTCTATACCCAGAGAATCGGGCCACTGCCAAGCCGAGTGCCCCACGCACCGGGCCAAGTCCCTCCTATTACTCAGAGTATTGGTCCACTACCGAACCGAGCCGAGCCGAGTCCGTCCTCTTACCCAGTGTATCGGGCCACTGCCGAGCCGAGTCCCTCCTCTTACCCAGTGTATCGGGCCACTGCCGAGTCGAGTCCCTCCTCTTACCCAGTGTATCGGGCCACTGCCGAGTCGAGTCCCCCCAGTGTACGGGCCCCCGGGCCCCCCAACCCGGGCCCGGTGACGGGCGGGGGGGCCCGGCGGCAGGCCACGCGCACGCGGCACGAGATGGGCCCCCTTGGGCCGCGCTGGGCCCCCCCCCCCCGCCTCCTCGTCGTCGCTGTCCACCACCTGCGGCAGGACGCACCTTTGCACGCGGGTTAACGAAACGGCGCTCATGTATCTCAAACAAGGAGTCGTTAAGACCAGTGACGAATTCTCCGATACACCGCGTGTACCGCCAGTATACCTAGTAATTCGAAGTGTATAAGAAATATTTCCTAAGTTTCGTAATCCTCTTAGAAAGGTACTAAGATTTTGAAAGATTTGAATTGAAAATTTTGAAAGAAAGAAAGAAAAAATGACTCTGCTTTGCTACCTAGAGCCAGCCTTCCGCACCCGTAAGCGCTGTGAAGAGCGTTAGAGTGAGAAATTTCAAACGGTTCTTAATGCTCTCCGTAGAATTCGCTAGCGCTGTCGAAGGCACCGCATGCCAGCCGCGGTAACCTAGGGCTCCTCATAAACTATTCCCCAAGAATACACTAGCGACGTCGGCAGCTAGGGAAAAAACAACCTTCTGTTAAAAGGAAGTAACTTGATGGGTAATTACTTTGCTTTCTCCTTGTAATAATTTTATGAAAGTTTCATTTTCGCTGGTGGTTTGAAATATTTCATTCAACTCCTATTTGTTTCTTTCATTGCTTTATGTGGCATGCATATACGGATTGGAAATCTGATATCGTATCTTATGTTATCGTTATGTAGATCCGTATGCATATCAATCGTATGTGACAAATTGAAGTTAATCTCTTATCAAACGATTTGTCCTGCGTTTGCAATCAAGCTACTGAAGTTTCTACATTATGAACATATTAAACAAAAAATCTATATTTAGTTTGACAGCATTTGAAAGACATGCATAAAAAGCAAAAATATTGGAGTACAAGAAATGTGCTAAACGTATTTAAAAACTTCATTTTCGAGGAGACCTGTTTTATCTTTAAAGGAGCGGTTTATTTCTTAGCCTCAGACGAAATATATGGACTGACTCATAAATTATCATTACGAAATTTTACTGATAAAAATGTAGGAGTTTCTAAACACGTGTTTTTACTTAACTAAAAATGTCGAACTTTGATATTAATCTCTTTTCGAGGTACACTGACAAGTACAGAAATTTTTACCATACTCGCATACAACTGCGATTATCGTGCGCTTTGTGGCACCTGCTGTTTTGCACTCGTTCACCTCCTATGTTTACAAACGCAAGGCTTATGCTATATTTCTTTGTCTCCGGTGAATAAGCTGATAGGTAAAAGAAACAACTTAATTTTACATGAAGACGCCGAAAATTTTCAATAGTCACCAATTTTCGAATATTTAAAGAATTCATCGAAATCATACTTACACATACCATTTTTTCGTTCTATTGATTAAATTTAATTCAAAAATTCGAATCTATTTTTGAGAAAAAAATTGAAGTCATTGAGGCTTCATGTAAGGTACCCCCCTTAATTTTACAGGGGAGCAAAAAACAACTTTAAACTAATGCTATAAATCAGGGATTAATGATGTTCGAACAAAACCTACTCAAAAGTAGTTTTATTTGAATATCATTAATCCCTAATGTGATTCATTTAAGTGTTATTGTTTGCTTTCCAGTAAAATTAAGTGGTTATGATTTATCAGCTTATTATTATTATTATTATTATTATTATTATTATTATTATTATGACTATTATTATGTCTTTATTACTGGCGAGACTCAGGCTGTAAGGCCTGCTCTTCCGCCTAACCAATTAAGTATTTATATTTACGTAATTACAATTGAGGCGTTCGGGTGGCAATAGTGATAACTGGCATTTCACGTAACTTACGAAATTGCAACGATCGTGTTAGCTAACGAAAGTGTGCTACTCATAACTAATGAAACATAAAGTGTGAATATATTTTCATAGTCAATTTTCTGGATTCTAAAGCTAACATGATATAAAGGGGAATGTTAGTTATTTCCAAGAAAGGCGTGGTAAGTCAATAATTTTACCTTCGTAAAATGTCAGAAATTCTGGTATACCCGAATGCCTCAGTTATGAACAAATTTAATGAATGAATCTTAGCAAATTTAAAGCTTATTCACCGGGATCAAAGATTTGTGACAAACATTATTTATCGCGAACGTGTTTGACTGCCCTGGGGTGGAGTGTGGGCGTGCGAGGGGCTCACCTGCGAGCGCGGGATGTCCTTGGCGAGGAAGCAGGCGAAGGGGATCTCCCCGTCGCGCAGCGGGGTGTACTTGACGGAGGGGCGTGGCCAGTGGCCTCCCACACCCAGCGCCACGCGGCCCGAGCCCTGGCTGCCCCTGCACACGCGCACGCAATAACTGCACTCGCGCCAGCCTTTCTTCCTTTCTCGTTGGCTTCCGCGGCCAGAATCATGATCTGGGCTGTCCGGGTGACGCCGCGTCGAAGGCTGAGGTGCCGACGTTTCGACCGACATGTCGCGGTCCTCTTCAGGGTTGTACTACCCTGCCGGCACCTCAGCCTTCGATGCGGCGTCACCCGGACAGCCCAGATCATTTCTTTATTTTTTTTATATTCAAGGTCACATGAATATCTAGGTCATTAATAGGGGCGGATTTTAATGAAATGCCATTTTTTTCACTATAAAACAACGCTGTTTAGTACAGAAATTTATTTTATGTATGACAATAGGAAATGACTCATTTTTACAGGTCATTATTGCATTTTTTGTCGATTTCGACTAATTAATTTTTTTTATCTCTTTCGGTCATTTTGTATGCATTTTCCGCTGATTTCATTTATTATAATTTCATTTTTAATAATACTCTCTTCAAATAATATTTACTAGATGCAACAAATGTTCTTAACAGAATTACTAGTGTAGCCTATTCGATTTGTTCGATCAGAAATTGTTTTGGTAGCCGTTGTGAGTAAGTAATTTTTGTGACGTGTATCAGCGCCATTGCCGGTTCGGCCGGTTTAGGGATAGCTAAAGACTGAGATTTCCTGTTAAAAAACAGTTCAAACCAAAAGTTTGCAAGCTGAGTTCACTCGAACGAATGGAAGAAGCCTTGATTACATCTGCAACGTATCCAACAGTTTGAGTCGTTCATCCGACTCAGGAAACGACTTTGGAAATGGTGGACTTATGAAATGGTTTTGATAAGATTGTTTACGTCATTCTTCTTTGGTTTTAGGCCATTTGTAAAGCATTCTAAGAGCATTTTATTGATCATTTTTTGGCATGTTTTAGGTTATCAAAATCCGCCCCTACTTATTAGCGACCACTATTGGAGTTAACGTTATAGAAACTGTGAAGATGAAATGATAGTGGGAAAGTGGAGAAAGGACAAACACAAATACAATAATGCCAGAAATGGGACTCGAACCTGGGACCCTTCGGTTCGATATTGCTACGACACTACTGCCTTACCAATCTCGGTCACCGAATCTGCGCCAGCCTTTGTTATTAAGAGCGCGATCGTTATCAAACGTTACGTTAAGTGGAATTTGCTCATTGAGAAACGTTTATAATACGTAAATCTGTCCAATATTAACGTACACCGCAGTGCGGCAAACGTATGGTAATGTTACGTAGGTAAAGTCACGTAGGTAAAGTCACGTAGGTAAAGTCACGGCGTTATCACGTAGTAAAATGCGCAATTATGTCTAATAAAAAATCTGGTCCCTTGAGATTCCACATTGAGCAACTTTTACTGTATATACTCTTCCGGAGTGATAGTCGTGGTGATACATTGGATATTTTTCTTCCAGACGTTTCGTCTGTAAGTACTGCAGACGTCCTCGTTGGCTGTGTGGTAACGGGCGAACCTCTCTCTTTAAATAGACGCTACCAGTTTCTCCATCGCCACTGAGGATATCTGTCGCAGTTGTAGATGAACAGTTTGGAAAAACAATTCCTGCTGAATCATCGCATATCAGCCCGGAAGACAATATCCATATTGACGTAGGCCATTAAAAGCTTATATTCCTAAATGCTACGAAACATTTCTTTGTAGTTTCATGTTTTGCGACCTTGATACAGGAGTCAGTTTTTCTCTGCGTTGTCAAGAGTCTGATAAGACATGAGAGCTACAGACGTTTGGCACACTGCGCTCGAGTTACTAATGTACGAGCAAGCGCTAGCTTGCCATTTTTGGTCTGGAAACGGTTGCTCCAGCCCAGAGACTACTTTTTTGACGATGGCTCAGTGCATCAACTGATGTCACTGCAGTGCCTCTGACCGGGAGGTCTTAGGTTCGAGTCCCGACGGCGGCAGGATTTTCATCACTAGCTTTTCAGCAAAGTCGAATTCACTGTTCGAAGGAGAATTCTAGTGACCGGCTGGTTTGATCACTACCAGACGAATAACGGAGCAGTACTCTAAGAAACGGACTGCGCGCCATCTTTTCTTCCTCTTCCTTGCCCTATCACCACCCCATACACACACACACACACACACACACACACACGCACACACACACACTTACATGCACTACCCTACCACACGTGCCGGGAGACTAGTCGTAGACTTAGAAATTGTTTCGGCTGTGGCGGTGCCCCGGTGGTAGGAGATACATGGTCGGGGAAAACCCCGCTACTCGACGGTAGGTCGGCGCCGGATCTCATCCAGTGGGGGAAGATAATCGCCACCTCCCGGTGAAAACATGCACTACACTTGCGGGACCAATGATCTCATTAGTTGACGCACTTGGAATTACTATCAATCAATCGATCGACGGGTTCTATGACAATTGAGCAACTCCAGCGGCAAAAAGTATTGAATCGCATCCTTTGATCCCCTCCATCGTCATCGTTTCTACCCCCGCGCGTGCAGCGGCGTGCTGCGTGCGGTACCCGTACCCGTACCCGTAGCCGTAGTCGGTGTCCTGGCTGGCGCGGCTGGTGGAAGGAGTGGAGTACGCGCTGGTGGTGGCGGAGGCCGAGGGCGGGGTGGCGGGCAGCGAGGCCTGCGGCGCGTGCAGGGCGCCGCGCGCGGGGCCGCGAGCGGAACCGCGAGCGGGACCGCGTGAGGCCCCTCGGCCTCCGTAGGGCAGCAAGCCGCTCGGCCGGCGCCCCGTGTGAGTCCCGATGCCGCCCCACTGGGCGGCTCCGGGTTGCGGCCCGAACGTCAGGACCCGGGGCGGCGGTGCCTGCGGACGGAGAGCGCGGCGTTGATCCTCTGCGTCCAGGCTGTCTTAGAGAATAAATGTTACAAACTTCTATGCCATGTAGGGCGGATGAAGATGATCACTTTTTGCCAGTGAACTTGGGGTGGGAAAGAATGTTCTTGGGTGTCCGGGAGACGCCGCGTCCAGGGCACAGGTGCCGACGTTTCGGCTCCCATTCTGCGGCCTTCCACAGGGCGATTACGCCCTGAAGGCGGAATGGCGGCCGAATCGTCGGCACCTGTGCCTTGGACTCAGATCTTCAGGCTCCGGCCGCGGAAGTCTACGCTCTCACTTGTGGTGGGAAATCGAATGTATTTGAAAAAGGCACCGAATGTACAAAAAATAAAATAAAATAAAATAAAATAAAATAAAATAAAATAAAATAAAAAATAAAAAACGCCCCTGATTGTTAGACCACCCTTCGTGCACTAGTGTTTGGCGGTACAGTCAGATTTCGTGGTCCTGCCATACAGCAGTGGATGGAACAAATTATGGGCTTGTCAGTCAGATGGGAAATTTCTTATACCGAAATTACATGTCCTTTCGCAAATAGTGATCAATTTTGATCCCCCCTACCTGTCCTAGAAGTTTGTACAATTTGCAACATTCTGAATATGAAACACTAAGAAATGTAGGTTAAATAACACGGTTTAATAACGTTTCATTAGAAATCTACACTCAGCCCGATTAATGATCTTCTCTTGGCTATGAAATTACCCCAGTCCTGCATATGTCTTATTTAAGAGAAAAACATTACACACAAAAATTACACATTTAAGACAAAAAACTTCACAGATTGTGGTAGAGGGGGAAAATTATGCTGCAGCACTTTACCATCGCGCATAAGACGAGAGTTTCCATTTTCCGACACGAGTTAGTTTTTATGCTATAATCTACACAATAAACACGAATTCGCCTACTAAACATGATTTCCGTAGTTAACTTGTATTGAAACATTACAAAGAGAAATTGAAGTATTTTGAAACTTTCTAAAATGAAATCCCATGGCCAGAGTACGGAACTTATAGCATTTTCATTGTATGGAAAGTTTATCAACGTTCCGTTAGCTAAACCACACAAACTCGTGTAAATTTATAAAGAGTTTAAAGAACGTTGTGTGGAACGTTTACGTTCTGACACCGGAGCGTGGAATTTTCAAAACTGGTAAAACCGCAAAAACACTATATCCGAAGAAAAGTGCTCAAACATTTTAGCTAAGTAACTGATGTATACACAAAAGGCTGTTTTGTTATTGAAGACATTCCTTGGCAATAGTTTCCGATGCTGCTAATGGAATTGATATTGATTTACTATACCAAATTCTGTTGATTTAGATTTTCATATCAGTGTATTTATAACTCTTAGGAGAGGGACTATATCCTTTCCTTCACGGTAATAAATATGTAAAGTATTCATTCCTTTGTATCTTGGGAATTTCACAAAGTTTCCAATTCCACTTTGCTTCTTATCGTTGCGTATAAAATACGAATGTAAACAGTCGTTTACCTTACAATTGGTCTCGGGTCAACGTTCCTAGTAGTGTCGGAGTGAAGTGTAGGAAAGCGAACACCCGTGATATTATCTTCCGATTATGAATCTGTTTTTGACACTTCGGAATCGCTTCTGTAAAGTATTGAAAGAAAGCCTTTCAAGAAAGAGAAAAAAGTTTGGTTTGGATGATAACTAAAGTTTCAGAGTAGTGCAGATCGAACACGAAGCATCCGATCTTTGCGCCGTTTTGGTTTAATCGAAATCCAACTCGTGAATTAATCATGACTCGCAATTTCTATTAACACATTTTTTTGTCAGAAATCGTGCATTACTGTTCAGTTAAACCTGGCGCTACCTTGATAGTTCAGGTAATTTTTATGCCGCAGTAATACTTTGTTCCCCGGAGAAGTAATTCCCCTGTCGAACAGTAACCAATTTACTGTTTTTGTTTGTCGATGGTATCTTTCGGTATAATTGGTTCGTAACAGTCAACGTGTTGGTGTGCCAAATATAAAGGGACCAAAATAATTGCGATAAAGAGTTTATAGTGTCAATCCGATAAGTTTTCTTTTGAAGAACGATCCGGGAATTTAATGTAATACAATGTTATAAGAAACGTATACCCGCGAAGTTTTCCCATAAGAAGCTGTACTAATTTAAGCGTATTTTATTAAAAAATTAGGTCGGCAAGAGCCAAATATTTTCACTACGTTGAACAGGTATTTTACTTGCATTTTAAGTATTTTGGGCCCGGGGCAATGCTGAAACGCAGCTTCCCACCCCGAAAAATTAATAATGTGAATGTTGTATCAAGAAATTATACGAGTTATTTTATTTCAACAACTAACAAAAATGTTTTAACTAGAAAAGGTTTTTGGAAATTTAATTTAAATAATAGCTTTACGTAAACGTGTTTAGTGATCGAATAAAAAAATTTTCACGATAATATTAAAAGGCAAAAAAGTTCGTTCATTTAGTGTTTAATAAATCACTTGTTAAACCCATGTAATATGAATTTCAGTGGAACATATTTTAATGTTAGCTCATTAAATTCATTTTACAAAGTATGTTCTACGTAGGTGTAGTATGTTCTACGTAGAGTGTAGTATGTTCTACGTAGAGTGTAGTATGTTCTACGTAGAGTGTAGTATGTCCTACGTAGAGTGTAGTATGTTCCACGTAGAGTGTAGTATGTTCCACGTAGAGTGTAGTATGTCCTACGTAGAGTGTAGTATGTCCTACGTGGAGTGTAGTATGTCCTACGTAGAGTAGTATGGACGGCGGCACCCAAGCGATCGGGTGCTTGAGACTCACCGGGAAGGGCGTGGGCACGGGCGGCAGCGGGTCCTTGGGCGAGCGCGTGTCGCCTTCGCCGTCGGCGTCGTGTGCGGCGTGGGCGGGGGCCGGACCCGAGGCGTCGCCCCCGTCCTCGCTGGTGCGCGCGCTGTCGTGGCTCTCGTGGCCGCTGTCGGCGGCGGGCGCCGCGGCGCCGCCGCCGCCGCCATCCTCGTCCTCGTCCTCGTCCTCGTCTTCGTCGCGCTCGTCGAGGTCGTCGTCGGTGGAGCGGCGCGGGCTGCCCGAGGAGTCGCTGGCGCTGGTTCTGGCGGCCGCCGCCGCGGCGGACGCCGCCGTCTCGTAGAGGCGCACGCGGCCGACGCTGTAGCCGCTCTCCGTGCGCAGCACGTAGCGGATGCCGCCGCCCGGCAGGCGCGTGTACGGCCGCGGATCCTCGCCCGCGCCCGCGTACTCGTCTGCGCACGGGAACAGGCTGCTGGCACACTCACGGGCCAAGTGGCGCGTTGGCGTAAACGGACGTCAAACCTTCTCATCGAAATGGGATTTTTTTTTGTGGGGAACAGATCATCAGTGGCTCGAGGGAGTATTTTTTTTAACCACTTCGTCATTAGGTCCGAAGTGTGGCCCGACCGACATGTCGGCTTGTGACTTGTGATCATCAGTGGCTTGAAGGAGTATTTGTTTTTACCACTTAGATCGTTAGCCCCGTAAGTGTAGAGTATGCCATATCTCGTGATGAGGCAGCGTCCCCTGCAGGAACTGGAGATCTGTCTCGACCGACATGTCGGCTTGTGAAGTGTTCTGCCTCCAGGTATCTACCCCGGGGAGTCGTGCTCTAATCCTTCCCAAGGGAGTAGTGCTCTAAGCTTCTGACTGGCCTCCCGACGTGTGGTGAGTGAAAAAGTGTTTAAGCGTTGAGGTGGGTACAAGGATGAGGAACAAAGGCGCGCCATCTGTTGCCCGTCTGTTAGGACATTCGTGTAGGGTTGATCGGATATACTACTGACAAAGGACTGATTAGAGCAGTCGATCGCGAGAATTCTCCAAACAATAGTTGGAGCCCAATTGGACGATTTGGAATTGGACCCAATTTTGTAGATAATGTCGAGTAGTCCGCCATTTTTTACGTCAGCCGTATGATATCTATAATTTGTAAATATGTTTACATTTTTCTACAAAATTTTGATATTAAATATGGGTATTCAATAAAAATTCAAACTATTCTCTTAAAAAATTAAGAAATGTTAATAAAAAAATTGTGAAATGTTAATTAGAGGTTCCTTCCTAAATGACCCTCGATCTGTTATTTTTTTAAAAAAAATCTTTGTAAGGCAATAATTGTTTATCAAGGAAAACAATTCGAAGACATTGCGCTTAACAAGGACTTCCGTGAGTTATCAACGATGCTGTAGAGCCAACGGGATCGTCGCCAAACTGTCGAAAAGGTCAGAGAAGAGAACTTCTTACCTAATGAAAGTAAGGAACACTACAAAAATTGATGAAAGCTTTTAATATTTTTTGAACCGTTAGTATGCATTTCATGGTTACGTTGAAAAATATTTATAGCGTTCTAACACTTCTCTTTCTGAAAATAATAATTTGGAGAAAAAACTTCGTAGTCGTTTTGTGTATGTGCATGGTGTTTGTTTTATTTTTAATTTCTCATCGTCGAAATGCGTCCTTCGAAATCAATGATGTGTGTTCATAGTCATATCGTCATGCGTAAACTGGACATATACCCCAAGCTTATTGGAATTTGAATTGAAGATGATAATTAGAAGCTGGTTTAAAGTGTAATTTTAATCATCGGATAAAGGACTCATTGGTTTTATTACGTTGTGGATTCAAATAAATGCTCGTAACTCTGAAGTAAATCACAAAGCAGGGAAGGGTGTTAAGAATTTTCAGATAATTTAAGTGTTCCAAGAGAAGCATGGCATCATACATTGAATATTTCAATGGATTCCACATAGTTAAAAGTATCTGAAGTATGAAGAATTTACAGATAAACTACTCAAAATATGATAGGTTGTGGCTGTTATACAGCGTACGTCAATGTGCAACGGGCTGAGGAGAGTGTGTATCTAATATAACTTCTCAGACACCAATTAGTGGACTCATAAGTTGTCCTGAGAAAATCAAGTAGTTCATTAGGATGGCTGTCGGACATGATGGATTTGGTATTTTCTCGCTTCAGAGAATAGGGTGCTTGCTCATTTCGCGACATGGCGCCGATCTATTGTCAAGATACGAGTCTTGAGAGCTCTGACTTTCTGATGCGATAAAGCAGGAATTATCGATTTTCTGAGGGTTTTTTAATGGGTGATAAGGTTTGCGTTTGTAGATTTTTTTTTTTTTTTTGAATTATATTCTCAGTTAAAGAATGAAAGTTCGACGAGCTCGTGTTAATGATATTTATTAAATACAAATAAAAACTGTTTAAGAACGTGCGCAATTATGTTGGTTGACTTTGTGTCGAACTTGCAAGCAATATAAATGAGTCCTGACGTTCATTCACAATAATAAATAGTTTTTTGACATTAGCGTAGGTATATTACAACGAGGACATAAGTTCTTTTTCAGTTTCATAAGAATCCCTTCAAGAGGTTCCTCTGGTCTGCAATGGAGTGAACACAAAAGCTCTGTGATAGTGAGTCGATGCAACGACGTGGCAACAATGTCTAATTGTACAATTTTTCATTGAAATAATCATTTTAATTCTTCTTACAGTTTTTGCTTTCAATAAAACTGTGAAAGCTGTATGAAACGTATTAGTAAGCAAAGAAAAGCAGACGTGTTTTAAGAGCAGTGAATACCATGCGCAAACTTATGCGCCCAAGAACGATCGTTCATTGCTCAAGAATTCTAGGTGTATTATACCTTCAAAAGTAAACGAGTAGAGAAGGATTGTTTAGCTTCGATCTGATTAACAAGGGCGCCCTTGAAAGATTCTTGCTTCGGAGGCCGAAAGTACATGCTTTTAGCATTGGTGAACGTTACACCGAAGATAAAAATTAAGGGTCATTCACATTCGCTCTAATTATGCGAGACAGAATTTAAGAATAACTTTTTTTTTCCTGCGCACAACTGACTCTCTCAGAGCACACGTTCTAATGCGGGCAAATGGTGAGAGGAGGTTTGAAAAGTGGCTGCGACGGGTCAGTGGCAGTATTGCCTCTGTACCGTCGCTCTCTTAGAGGACCCTAGGGATTTTGTCCCGGCGGTTTCGACGCTCACTTCTTCGTCGGTTCGAATTTGCCTAATGCCTGGGGGAGAATTGTAGCTGCTGGCTGCTCTAATGGGTAGTTTATCGTGGTTTCTCCAATCAACACGAGGGGTATACCGGAACATCTCTCACTCGCACTCGCTACTTCTCGTCCACTCCCCTCTCTCCTCGCATCACTCCCTCTCTCCTCCCACTCACTCTCTCCCTCGCACTCACCCACTCTCTCCCTCGCACTCACCCACTCTCTCCCTCGCACTCACCCACTCTCTCCCTCGCACTCACCCACTCTCTCCCTCGCACTCACCCACTCTCTCCCTCGCACTCACCCCTCACTCCTCACTCCTCTCTCCTCCACTCACTCTCCTCCTCACTCACTCCTCCCCTCACTCACTCCTCACTCACTCCCTCTCCTCCACTCACTCTCACTCCTCACTCTCTCCACTCCTCACTCACTCACTCTCCTCCACTCACTCACTCCTCCTCTCCTCGCACTCCTCTCACTCACTCTCTCCCTCGCACTCACTCTCACTCACTCACTCCTCTCTCCCTCGCACTCACTCTCACTCACTCACTCACTCTCTCCCTCGCACTCACTCCTCACTCACTCACTCCTCTCTCCCTCGCCTCCTCACCTCACTCCTCCTACTCTCCCTCCCTCACTCCTCTCACTCACTCACTCCTCTCTCCCTCCCTCGCACTCCTCTCTCACTCACTCTCTCCCTCGCACTCACTCTCACTCACTCACTCTCTCCCTCGCACTCACTCTCACTCACTCACTCACTCTCTCCCTCGCACTCACTCTCACTCACTCACTCTCTCCTCGCACTCACTCTCACTCCTCCTCTCTCCCTGCACTCACTCTCACTCACTCACTCCTCCTCTCTCCCTCCTCACTCTCACTCCTCACTCTCTCCCTCGCACTCACTCACTCCTCACTCTCTCCTGCACTCACTCGCACTCACTCACTCTCTCCCTCGCACTCACTCGCACTCACTCACTCTCTCCCTCGCACTCACTCGCACTCACTCAACCTCTCCCTCGCACTCACCCACTCACTCACTCACTCAACCTCTCCCTCGCACTCACTCACTCTTTAACTCGTTTACCCTAACAAACGGGCCACGGACCGTGCGCAATCTTTCCTTCCTCTTCCTTGTCCTATCGTCATCCCTTATACTCGCACACTTATATAAATACACAACAACACATGCGGTGGGACCGATCGGAGACGTAGTCTTGTCTCAGCTGGGGCGGTGCCCCACTGGTGGGGGATACCTGATAGAGTAAAACCTCGCTAGTACGGTAGGTCGGCGCCGGATCTCGCCATCCAGGGGGAGAAGACCACCGCCACCTCCCGATGAAAAAACATGCTCTACAGTTACGGGTCTCATGACCTCGGTAGTTGACGCGTCCGGAATCGGTAATCAATCAATCCCTATGAAAAAACATGCTCTACACTGGCGGGACCAATCACTTCAGTAGTTGACGCGTCCGGAATCACTAACAATCAGTCAATGAATGGACGCGGCGGGGGCCGCGTGTTGTGGCGGGGCACTCACCGACGGCGACGTTCTCCTGCACGAGGAAGAGGCGCGTGGGCAGCAGCGGGGCCTCCGCGCCCTTGTCGGGCCCGTGGCGCGTGCGCGCGGCACCGCGCCCGCGTGGGGAAGGTGGGCAGGACAACGTATGTAGGACACGGAAACGTATGTAGGACAGGAAACGTATGTAGGACAGGAAAACGTATGTAGGACAGAAAAAAGGCTGTAAAAACTAGTGCTAAAACTACGTACTTTTTCATCCGTATTTCTATTCAAAATTACGCGGTAGGTACTAGAATTTTCGGAAAAATTGAAGGTCTTATTTGAAAATCTCTTTAAGGAACAGATTGCATTAAGAGAAAATATGTCTAATATTTTAGTTGTAGGAAGACGTCGAAAAAATTTTGAATTTTTGAAATTTTTGAAAAATCTGTTTTTAACTAAAATGAGTCCTGTACCATTCTCATAAACGGCCATGACACTATCCAACAATAAAATTTAATCAAAAACGTTGAAACGGTTTTTGTGAAAATTTTGAAAATGTCCCAGGGGTTTCATGTACAGTTCCCCCCAAAATTAAAATATCGGTTTCAAATTCAAGGGGCAACGACATCAGCCAGATCTATTGGGGAATATCAATTTTTGAAAAAACGCACAGAACGGTTTAGCCACAAGTGCTCTTCACAGACGGACAAACATTTTGCCGTCATTCAATTTTTCTGCTTCAAGGACCCACAAAACATGGATTCTGACTACACCATGCGCTAAGAGGATTTTTTGTAAATTTACCAACTGGATTTATGCACTCTTTCGTTAACAGGACCCTGTAATAATTTCTGCCGAAAGTTCGTCGGTTTTTCGCGCAGCTTCCCGTCTACTCCGTAGCGAGAAAGTAAAAACTAATTGGGCTCGATTAGAGTTACTTGTCAGTTTTACTCAATTACAATTACATTTTCAGCTTGTAATTGTAATTTTACTTATTAAAAGTACAGGTAGAGATATGTCGATCTTGAACCAACGAGTTCAAACGCACTAATGTTCACTCAGTGCGCTGGATGGAGCCATAGACATTCTCCTACACCATGGATGGGGCTGGTCGTTCAGTCTAGTTTGTGAACCAAATGAACTTACCCACTCACTTAGATTGCGACAAACGAGGTAGTTCGCGAGAAGAAATAACTAAATAGGCATATTTAAAAAAATTATGATTGCATGCAATGTAACGAATTACAATTTTATATCAAGAAGTAAATTACGAGCAAAAAGTACATACGAGTTAAAAGTAATGAAAACGTCCTAACATTACTAACAAAGTAATTATTACAAGTAATTGAATTACTTTTACTTAATTACTCTCCAACACTATAGCTTAGGGCTACGTCTGGGGTGTAGTAAAGGCGGAATAGAAATAAATTAGTGAGAGCGTTATTGTAGATTAGTAGGCTGTATAATTAGTAGGCTGCCATTGTGTGTACCTAGTGGATATCGTTGCAACTGAGATAGGAACGAGTTAATTCTTTAGAATAACGGTAAGTTCTTTTCGGTGCATGAATTGAACGTATGAAAAAAAAATGGTTAAGAGTTGTGAGGCATGTAAGTAAACGAACAAATGGATTGTTTGAAGTTCAAATTCTAATTCAGTTTTGCAAGCAGTTCAAAAGGAAATATTACGAAGCAAATATCTTGGTAAGATATTCTTGATTCTTAATGACAATAATGAATTTTAAATGTTGAAAATTTTAAATGTTTTCAAATCAATTTTGTTTAATTGATTTAAAAAGTTAAATTAAGTGAGCGGACTTTTCGTGTAACAGTGTTCATATGTGTATTGTGAAAGAAAATGAAATCCACATAAAAACGTGCATCAACACATCCAATACAGATAATATATTGGTTTTTCATTTTATCTTTTCATTTCTGCTACACTCGCATACAACAAGGGTACTGAACGAGAGTAAATCCTGAGTCACATTTCAAACCCACGTGCAAATTATCCACTACAATGGCGATTACGACCCCTTTCAATTTATGCTGGGTCCTGAACTGTCCGTCCACGGAATTGTTGGGTCTCAGGGAATGGGGATCGGATTTCTTCTAGTTTCCCATGATACTTGTGTTAGCGCAGAGAAGCCATATTTGGCATACCTGAACATGTGTAGATTTTATGTATATAGTCCAAACATTCTAATATAGTCCATTTGTAAATGGAATTATTCGCTGCAGTTTTAATACTGCAAGAATGGAATTATCAACCTAAAATTTATAAGCTCAAGGCAGTACTCCAAATAATACAGCAAACAGTGTATTCTAAAAATATAAATAAATGGAGTATACATATGTTAAAATAAATTCCCGAGATATAAAAAGTAAAAAATTGTATTTTTTTAAAAGTTACTTAAAGTTGGTCGTACGCCATTGTTATAATGTAATGTCATGTTTAATACAAACGTAAACTAGTTGTTTTTTTTCGAAATTTTCGAAAATTCAGAGGATCAACGAAAATTAGATCTGCGCTTTTTAGCGTCTTCTGTTTTATCAGAGGGAGCCGTTTGAAGAAGAAAGTTCTTGAGTTTCGAGAAAAAAATAATAAATTGTCATTGCTTACAGCAAAAATTCCGCGTTCTTTACTCACAAATTTCTACATCACCTTAATTATAGATCTATTTTTGAAAAACAATTCATTAAGAAACATCTTTATCACTTTAGTTTTGCACTTATATTATATAGAGTGCGAACTCTGGAGAACAATCTAATGAAAAATAAACGATGCGAACAATTGAAAATAATTAATATTTATATGCATACAAATAAAGATATTGAAATTTTCAAATCGTTCTGTCAACGTATTTTACTGTATCTTTATATTAATTATCTGTATATTAAAATCAATAATTGTAGAGAAATTCCATTTAATTTTGCCATCGTCGGATATAGTGCACCAAAAATGTTAGACGCGAGAAGTTCGCTATAACCGGAGTCGACTGTATATTGAGCGCGGGGCCTTGCACCTTGTTGTTATCGCCGCATGGTTTTACCTGCCGCCTGCTATCGGGCGTACGTGACCGCTGCGCCGGTGCACGCGATGCAGCGCGGCAAGACGGAGCCCCTCTCACCCCGCGAAGGCTTCGATAACGCCGTTCCGGGACGGAACGTTTATCGCTGACGAAGAGCGTGTGCTTGGCAGACGTGTTGGGTTTCCAAGAACACCTCAGTCAGTGAACGAATCTTCAGACAATTGTTCAGCGGCAACACTGTTGCCTTTGCAGGCTCGTTGACAACTCACGGAAGTTGTAGGACTTGTCGGTGGTGGATTTTCGATTCTAACTACAATAACTTGCTTATTTATTTTTGAAAATAGATTTTACTACATGGGAGATTTTTTGTTTTTTTTCTCCCTTTCAAAATTCAAAATTTAAGTAGTATATGACTTAGTGTAGGGATCACAGAATTTTGAAAATGTGCACACAATTCACTTTTCCCCATAGTACGTCATACGCAGTTTTTAACTGTTTTTTTGACGTAAAATAAAATTAAAAAAACAGCTGAGACGAATTAAACCACCATCTGGAGGGGAATTCTAGCGACCGGCTGCTCTAATCGGTCGTTCTTGGAGGTCTCTGTTTTAATACCAAGCTAATGCCGGAGCATTTCGTTAACAAAGGGGCTGCGAACCATACGCGATCTTCCTGTCTTCATCCTTGCTCCTCCTTACCCCCTTACATACACGCTTGGATGCACTAAAATAGATATCGGGGGCATAAAGCTAGTCCTGCCAGTGATGGTGCTCCCGTGAAATTCATAGCATTGCAATCTATTGGGCCAAACGCGAACTACGTAACCATTTTGTACGAAAATATCTCACTGCAGCTAATCAATCGTTATTAGCACATGTTCAAATTATAGATTCATTAATCAGTAATATGTCATTATTACAATTTTTTTTATATTGTACGCACTACAATAAAAATCTTTGTCCTTTAAATTAAATCCGTCCTATATATTTGTTAAGTTCCTTTTGTCCCATCGCTTCTTAGGTGAGATCCGCTAATATTTCCCTCAGTCCGATAAAATAAAATTAGTTACGGTCAAATAATTCGCATTTTAACACTTGATATTCAACAGTCATTACCACTTCAGCTGTAGGTAAAAAGAAAATAAAGTTTTATTATTTTTGGCACTCGTCATTCCACTATGCATTTATGCACTTATGCTCCAAGTTGCATAATCAAAAGAATATTTGGAATCTGAACCCGAATCACGAATCACTGTTATTTTAGTAATATTCTATATACATTTGCTACTCATCATATCAGTTACTATTCTTTCTTGGCCGTTCATCCAGTCTCGTTCATATCAGCTGTTTCTCTGTCCAATCGCGTTTGGGGAATTTATTTATTTATTTATTTATTTATTTTACGTCAAAGAAACAGTTAAAAACTGCGTATGACGTATGCGGGAAGAAAAACTGCGTATGACGGGAAGAAGTGCAAACAAGCGCTGTAGGGTAGCTGCACAAGCTTTACGGTGCTACCAACGTTATTCGTTTTAACTCTTAGTAGTTGGCCATGTTAGGTTGCTGATCATGGACCTGTTATTTTTCAACTGGTATTATTAACTGTTATTCCGATAACAGTTATTGAAGAAAAGCTGTTAAGCCCATCTCTACCTTGACACGTTGGTTTGCTCCGGACTCCACGTACGTCATGTGACCCGCTCTGGAACATTCAGCTTGCGAGGAATTGGTTACTTTCTCACAGCTAGCGTTCAGCGTTGCCGTTAATCTGACACACGAAGTTGCGGAGGTGATAAGGTTCGGTTCGGCTGTGGCAAAGGTTATGAACATGACATGAAGACGTGTTGTCGCCTGTCTGTAAGTGCAAATGTTTTAAGATCTCATTTGTCTGTCATGTATATTGCGATTTAATCATAGCTGGCTGTGAAGTAAATCAGCTGTTACGGTATCAACCAATCAGAAGATTGAACGCCACCATAGTGACGTCACTCTAGTGGCATGCAAGGTTTTGATTGGATGACACCGTAACAGCTGATGAAATGTCACAGGCAGCAATGGAAAAATCGCAGTATAGGTGATTCCATGAGCGTAGTAATGTGTGGCAACAGCGCATCAAACTGTCAGAGACGCTTATTCGCTGCCGGTACTGAAAGTAGTTTACGCGCCTGACATCAATACTAACTCTCTCGCTTACGTGAAGTTCAGTAGCTTCTTTTGTTCTATGTAGCTTGTGACGTTCTATGGACGTTTTGCACGAAGAGGCCAATGTAACAGTCATAACAATAAAAAATAATTTATATTGCAGAGGATTTTTTCTATAATTATAAGGCGTCTCTAGTTCAGAAATGACGCATGTAGTTTTCTATATCATGGGACTGAGAACAAGAGTATCACACACGTAATTCATTCCAAGCTCCATCCGCACTTCCCAAACTATCTGTGCATTCGCTCGGGCTCAACATTCCGAACCACAGAAAGCATTTTTCTTATTGTCGTTAGGAAGATATTTACTAGATTTGACCTGAAGTTCAGGCATACGTGGAATTATTTGAAGAGAATTTTTTGCATTACAGATGTTTTTCTTACTAAATGAATGGGTAATATTTTGGCATTTGGTCGTAGTTTCTCAGTTTCCCGCTTAATCGCCACACATAATAATTTGAAAATGGCATGCAATTATTTTTTCTAAGTATTCTCAAATAGTACAAAAATTTTTCAGCTTCTGTATCTGGCTACGTGCAAGGTAGTTGTTTAAAAGTGAAAAGATTCACAAAATATGGACAGTTTTAAGCTAAATTTGGAACAATATTAGTCAACCTTGATTGAAATATTAGTCTTTCTGGGACGTCCGTAGAAACTCGAAATTCGTGAAATGATGATTAGGAGTTTTGTTTGGGAAACGGGTAAATCTTTCTCTTGTAGGTCACTTTTCTGCTTATCTTCTTAAGTAGTCTCGTCCTCTTTTAAAGTGATAGCGAATTTGCAATCAATACAGTATCGGCATTGCAAGGCCGTTGTGACTCTGTCAAGGGTATTAAAAAGTTCATATTGAAATCTTCTATCACCTCATCAGAATCACTGTCGCTTTGTAACAAGTTTTATTTTACTGTTATTAAACGAAAAGTAAAGTGACATTTTGAGTTTATCTTCTCTGTTTCACCGACTGGTTGCATTCACATCATGTATTTTGTTAGTACCGTGACAGTGTTTTGTACTCCAGTAAACCATTCGATAATGTTTTTATTCAATTTTTTATAAAATGAATCATGCTAACCTTGGAAGGGAACTCGGGGGATATTTGTGAGTAAAATATTGTAAAACTAAATATTCCTTAAATAAGTGGTGAAACTTTATTTTTGGTACATCTTTATTTTTTTTAACAGATAGTATTTATTGTTGCTGTGTCCTTCTCTCTCTCTCTCTCTCTCTCTCTCTCTCTCTCTCTCTCTCTTTCTCTCTCTTTCTCTCTCTTTCTCTCTCTCTTTCTCTCTCTCTCTCTTTCTCTCTCTCTCTTTTCTCTCTCTTTCTCTCTTTCTCTCTCTCTCTTTCTCTCCCTCTCTCTTTCTCTCTCTCTCTCTCTTTCTCTCTTTCTCTCTCTCTCTCGTGTTATTTGTGGCTGTATCTCCCCCCCTTCTCGCGCGCGCGCGCGCACGCACGCCACGCACACACACACACACACACACACACACACACACACACACAGAACAATGCTTTCCTGCAAGAATCTGAGATACTACAGAGATAAAGGCCAACTGATAAGTTTCTACCGGGAGAGGTGCCTCGGGGCATCGGTGCGTCACTGCGGTACTTCTGACCGGGAGGTCCTAGGTTCAAGTCCCGACAGTGGCAGGATTTTCGACACTAACTACAGAGCTAGTTCGAATTCAGTCTGTCTGGACGAGAATTCTAGTGGCCGGCTGCTCTGATCGATAGTTTCCACGTTTTCTCCGATCAACCCCAGGGGAACGCCAGAGAAGTACCCCTAACAAATGCGCCATGGATCGCGCGTGATCTTTCCTTCCTTTCTCTTTTTTGTCCACTCCTCACCCCGTAATCACATACACACACTTCGGATTACACTACTGGACTACACTACCACAGATGCCAGGATACCAATGTGGGAGCTTAGTTTGTCTCGGATGGGGCGGTGCCCCGCTGGTGGGAGATTCCTGGTTGCGGGAAACTCCGCTAGCAGACATGAAGGTCGGCGCCGGATCTCACCATCCAGCGGGGGAAGATCACCGCCACCTCACGAGGGAAAAACGCACTACACTTATGGGACTGGATCTTAGCAGTTGATGCGCCCAGTATCACTAATCAATGAATCCAACAAACAACGGTATGCATGTCAATATCGGCAATGTAATCTATAACCGCTGGTAAGATGAAAGGACAGTTTGTCGTCATGTAAATAATTGTCCTCGGTCATTAGGTTTCTTCAGCAAGTAAACGCAATCGGACTTATATAAAAAATATGCATATATGTAAAACTGTCATAACGTTTGAAAAAAATCATAGAATTTGGAGGACTTTTTCGTTTAGTTGAAAATCGCCGATAACGTATTTAACAAAATTATCTAAAATCCAGAGCGAACTTAGAAATTTAAGTTTTTGTAAATTAAAATTGTTCTGTTTTTGTGAGGGCGTTGTTGCAGTGGAGTCGACTTCAATTTTGGCTGAAACCTGTTTGAATTTTCACCGTCAAAAAAGACATATCCGTCTTTAAGTAGAATATAAATCTGTTTGGATGAACATTGTGAAAGACAATGATTTGAACTTAGTCGATTTTTTAAGAACTTTTGGTGGCGGAATTTTTGAGCAGTGAATTCATCATTCTTATTTTATGTATATTAAAGAAGTACTGGAAATGGTAGATTAGAGTAAACCCTTAAGGCAAATTCCAAGGCACCGAAATAATCGGAGTTCATATTATCTGATTATTATAAATGACCGCTTTACTGCAATTCCTTGCCGGGACCCAAGTTTTTTTCGCGTTACGGCGACATTCGTGTTACGAGAATTCGTGCTAGCGAGGGTTTACTGTAGTTAAAAATCTAATTAATGACCGTTACGAAAGTATGTTTTAAATAGTGTTTCACGCCTTCAAAATATCACAGAAATATTTCTAAAATTTAGTGGAATCATTAGTGGAAAACTCAGGGAAATTTCTTCCAGGTGAATATCCTCCCTCTCTGTAAATATCAGCGTTAATATCTATATTTTATAATATATTGTGATTACTGTCAATTTGCTTTAATATAATTGTATTATATTAAATTGGTCAATTGGTTTTAATATAATTGGAATAATCTACACATTAACACAGTGAGTAATCCGTATTTTAAAACATTTTGGATTCTTTTGTGAATCAGTTTCTGAAGTATTTCATCGCATTTGCAAGTGATATAGTTTGGTTCAGTGTCATTTCTATATTCCCACAAAATCGTAAAGATCTGAAAATGTGATGCAGGTTCATAAAGTGTGATCAAGGGTCAAAGTGTCTTTTTTATTTATGCTAAAAAATCAGTAAAAGTGCTTAATAATTATGAACACGAACATATTTTTCATTCATTGAATATTCAGTACTCGCTCCAAGGACGCTAAATTTCATAATGGTCGCATAGCAAGCGGGTAATGCTAGTTGTCGGCGTCTATTTAAATAAAACTCAAAATGTTTATTTCTTAATTCTTTACCTTAAGGGGAGGAGTGGGTGAAAATTGGCAAAAAAATTTGAAAAATACGATTTTTAATTTTTGATGTGATAATTTTGTTTGGAATGTGTGGGTAATTTTGGTGTTTTTATTTTTTTGTTATCGCGATTTAAATGGCTTCTGCGAGCATTTAAAGATCTCAATGCGTCGATGGCCACGCCCCCTTTTTCAGTTTCCAAACGTTTTCATCTCATAGAAGTTTTGAATGTATTTGCTTTTTGAATTTCCCGGCATGAACTTTATATAGATGTTCTCTGGAACAAATGAGCTACAGAAAAACACAAAATGCCAACGAAAGTTTGCATAGCCTGATTTGGAGTAAGTGCCCCAAAGAAATATTTTTTTCGAAGAAGAAAATAGAAATTGCTGTCACTTCAGCAGTTTCTCAATATAATACGGGGTGTGAAGCAAGTGAAAAGATAAGATAAAATATAACTGGCATTAACATGACACCTCAAGGGAAGAAAATAATGGCAATGAGGGATAAACGCCGTCTTCAGAAAAGTGATATAGCTGCACAACCAGGTTTTCAAAATGTCAAAAAAGCAACTCAAAATTACAAATACAGTTCTAGAAGAAAAGAGAAAAGTTGTTGAGGGTACTATGTATGGTTCTGGAGAATTTTAAATGTAAGTTGATAAAGTAAAATGCATTTGTATAAAGTTAAATTTTCATTTTCAATTTCCCGCATTTCACTTTCCTGACCTTTTATGGAATTCAAAAAGTTCCACGTTCTAGAATTTTCAATATATTTCAATGAAACTTTTAAAACATCTTAACAAAATGTAGTTTTATAGAACTATGGAAGCTTTTTGTGTTATAATCATTAATTACTAAATTAAAAATATTTATTTTTTTATGTGTGTTTTTTATAGCCATCAGGTAATAACTGTATATTTTATTATTTTTTTCTCAGAAACGCTCTCATTTATTTTATTTATATTCCATGAAGGTAATTATATACCTTTTATGAGTAATTCATAAAAAATTCAGTGATGAATGTTGCTTCATGTGGAACGTAGAGCATTTTATAAAATAATAAGAAATTTTAAAAAAAATTCACAAAAGTTTTTTTTTCTTCAAAACTAAAAACAGCAGAGTAACAAAACTTTGTAGAGTACATAAGTATAATGTATTACTTCTTCTGGTAAAATTTGAAGTTATTTGAATGTAAGATGTAAATTTTCAAATTTTCACCCACTCCTCCCCTTAAAGGTTAAAAGCCGCAACTCAGTTTGCAGTGATATTCAGGATTTGATATCAAAATAATTGCATGAAACAAGTCTATTTGAAGGTATACTTGATAACCCCACAACTTTATTAGGGCCCATTTAAACTTGTGAAAAGACGACGTAATTCCTATTCCAAGGAGCAGATTCTTTCATCCTGTGAAGTACGAAAATCAATAGTTACTACTCTTAATCTCTGAGGTATAGAATTGGAAATCTTCAGTTTTATAATATTTTCAACAGGTCCGTGCACAAAAGGTTCCAGAAACTTCAACAAGGAAAGTCCTCTCCTTTTCAAGGGATAATTTTGAGGAAAGATTTTTCTGGGCAACGATTCTGTTAGTTTTTATAAAAATATACAAACCTTATTTCAAATCGAATGAAGTGAAATTAAGTTTTACAGCTGCTATATCGTTTTTAATAATAATATGGGAAAGCGCATAATGTGCAGTTGTTTTATCTTTGATAAAGAGAATCTAGAGAAGGTCAAAATTATACTTCCATATCCTCACGCCGGGGCATTATATTGCTATTTATGCTTCTTTACATTTGCACCTGTAGGAAGTTTGAGACGAGACTGATTTTATCAAATGTACAATTTTTCTGCGTTTAAGATAATTAAGATCAACATTTAAGATAATTACGATTTCCAAGGAAGATACCTCTTAAAGTGAAATGAAATGTTTCAAGCAACATTGTGATAATTATCAGAAAACTTGAGATATTATTTTATTAATGAACGCCTTCATCTTAGATAAGAATATTGCAGTTCTGGAATGAATTAAAATCTTTCGATAAGATGTGAATTCATTCCCGATTATTGCAGTTTCTGTAGTATATAAGCAAATAATAGTATTAGTTTGGAAAGTACGTGGTTGGTCTTTTTGTGAAAGCCATGTTAGCCCAAACATTAATTAGGTATGTACATGTATCGGATTCTTAGCTTTTCCCAGAATGTGGGTGCACGCATCACAAAGATCATTTCAAATGACTCGTAATCCAATAGCTTCAAAATTGTGTTCTCTTTGTGATACATTTTACTTTAAAATTCAGTGTAATATTGTCATTTTTTTGTTAACAATATTTTTTTACTTATTATTCATTATGTAAATCATCTTTATGAAATTTTTACTAATAAAAATATACAAATTTTAAATCTTTAAAATTACTGTTTTGGAAATGTCACTTTATTTGAACATAGACAATTTTAGAGGGTAATATTAACTTAAGTTATATACGAATCGTTCATCTTTTCTCGTAATAATTCAAATGCTCTCTGGTGACCTCCAAATGTGTATCAGTTCCATTTATTTCAGCGCTCTACTAATGTCGACAATTGCAGTAGATCTTAGAAACTCGAAGACTATGGTGAAGTGTGGAGTCGTTCAACATAAAGTAAATTATAATTATTAATTTGTCATTAACGTTATAATTCTATTTCCTTTTTTGTAGGTATTATTTTATAATAGAATGTCGTATGTAAATAAGTTTAGTGGTAAACGGGCCCACAAATGTAGTCCTCCTCCTTATTTGAGGCTTCTCGCGCCTTTTTATTTATTTATTTATTTATTTATTTATTTATTTATTTATTTATTTATTTATTTATTTTACGTAAAAAATCAGTTAAAAACTGCGTATGACGTGCTATGGGGAAAAGTGAATTGGGTGCACATTTTCAAAATTCTGTGATCCCTACACTAAGTCATATACTACTTAAATTTTGGAGAAAAAAAGCTCCCATGTATAAAATCTATTTTCAAGGATAAAAAGGCAATACATTTTGGCTCTTATCCATGTTGTCCTTCGGAATAATACTTCCTGCCGCGACAACATGGAAACGATAATTTGAATAATTGTATTTCTCATTGAATTCTAGCAAGACGTGCACAGAAAATGAAGTTACATTTGATTATGAGGTTTCGCAGTTTGATCTTAGGCACTGTCAATATTTCTTTTATATGTAAATGGTATACCCTCGTTCAATAGAAACGAAAAAGAAACTGTTGTTTGCTGATGATACGTATTTTCGTTGCAAATAAGAAACAATAAGTAGTGAATTTCAGAAGACTTTCATAATACCTAATAATTAACGAAGGATAAACTGTTTTAGTGCAGCTTTGCATTTCATACAGGTAATCTCATGCGCCTTTGAATTTGAACAATATGCAATTGGCTGAGTTAAAATAACATTCTGGGTCTCTCGATATTAAACTCCAATTTATCCACGTAATAAATTGAACACTAAATTAAGTTTCTGTACGCTGCGCTTTCAGAATTTTTGCATATTCAGCCAGATTTCATGTAGTTTGTTGAAGGTTTTTTGCAAATGTACATTCCCGCCTGCATGGCAGAATATTCTGGGGAAGAACCTCCTATTGTACCCAGACCTTTAGATTGCATAAAAATGTAAGAGTATTAAGCAAATGCGCGAGTTTAGTACAATCGACTCTTCATTGTGCGTGTAGTTTTACTGTTGCTTTGCCTATATATTTACGAATCTGTAGTTTTTGTCAACTGATTTAGAGTGGGAACGGATTTTCCCGCTATACACATATTTGTAATTTCAAGACACGTATTAGGAATTATATTAAATCAGGTGTGAGCATCAAGAGTTTACTATATGAAATCAAAATAATATTTTCCGCTGCACGCGCAGCTTTTTCTATTCAATTAGAGACTACATTGACTGAAAATATATAGTAATAATTATTTTAAGAATGATATTCAATGCATTAGTCAACATTTGTACGGTAAAATTTTTAAAATATTAATTATGCATGTAACGAGTAATGCGCTTCAGCTTCAGGATTAATGTCCCCCCCTCCCCCGTCAAGGTCAGGTTTTTCTTTCCGTTTCTCGGATCCGTTGAGCAAATGCTGAGATGGCCCATTGTTTGGCGTCTGGTCGTAAATATACGACAATTTGCAAAAGCAGAATTCAACAAAATGTGTGGATATTGAAACTACGGGTAGAGCCGGGTGTATGGATTGCTATTTTGTTAGCAATTCTCCAAAATCAAATCTGCATTTTTTTTTACCGATGGAAATAAATGTTTGCATCTCGGCAAAGAAAATTTCTAAATTTTAAATGTTTCTAATTTCTCAGATACTTTTATTCATCATTCAACTGTGAGGGTGGAGAAGGTATAGTATAGGTGGGGGAAGGGATTCTGGAACGCAGGAAAACGTAGGCAGATCATATTTCTCCTTCATACGTGGCACAGTTTTTACTGCGTTTCTACGTAAATATATCACATCAAATCCGTACCTAAATAAAGTACAAGACTTATTGAAATTTACAGGATATCTATGGGATTTCTGATTGAATTGAGTGACTTAATCTTGTGGGTGTTAACTTATAAAATAGAGATATAATAAGCGGAAAAAAATGAAAAGAAATGCTATCTTCAGGGAAATCTTCGGAATAATAGACGGCAACGTTTTTGAATGGAAGACGAGGAAACATTTGCGGTATTCATGTGCTGGGAAATACTCATAGAACATATTGATTTTTAAATTTTAACAAAACACAAATTAAGAGGTATCAATATTTTTGTTTAGCCATATTTGCATAATTTATATAATTGGAATGCGAACTTAGATTTAACGAAATTAATTCAAGGGCTACTTCAGTTAACATAAGTTTTTTTGGCCTTCGTTGTTGGATTCGACGATAAACAGTAGTTAAGACAAAAAAGTGGTTAAAATAAAAAACCTTTAATTTTTTACGACATATACAAATATAAATGCTAAAAATGTAGGAAATTACGAAGCAGCTGGTAAAGATGTTAAGAGTGTAGTAATTTTTTGGGTGTTGAAATCTTCAAATACTGTGCTATTTTAAAAATGTATATTCCTGATAAGCCACGCTTAATGCGTGGCGGAAGTTGTTAGTTTTTTAGTGACCAGTGTTATCACAACTGTAGTCCGACGTATTTGTTGAAGGAGTGTGTCTGAGTGAATCGGTGCGAAGAAGAAAACGAAGATGAATTAATCCACCAATCAAAAAAAAGAAGAAAGTCGGAATAAATGGTTCTTCCTCACTGCGCTAGCATTAAATTCAAAACAATACTGCTTGGTATTTTGTTCTTTCCCAAATCGCGAATGGAAAAGTAAGCGGAAGAAAATGTGGATTAGCCGAGTTAAGAGAGAATCGATAAAGAAATTCTGAACTTGTTCTCTATAAAATTGAATGAATATGAATTATTGTAGTACGAAAGTGTAAGATTAGCAACTTTTAACTTTTTTTAAGCGTATACAGGATACTGCATTTTACCAAGGATCTTTTAGTTTTTATAACTTCGTAACACGGAATTTTAAGTATTTTTAACTCAAAGATTATTGTTTATTTTAAACTATTAAGAACAGGGCTTGCACAAATTTTACGTTTGTATTTATGTATGCTTTTTGAGAATGTGTAGAAGACGTGTTTTTGTATTTCTTTTATAAGGAACAAATGTTTCACATTGACATATCAACTAATTATGGAGTCAAGGTCATTGTAGGCGGAAGATACTCATCTCCAAAGTACAATTTCCCTTAATGTGTTAAAAAAATATTGATTATATGTACTAGAATTGCTGGATTATAGTATGTATTTGTAGCTCGTTGAATGGTACATGTACCAGGAGTTTCTCGCTAAACTATTCTTAAAATTGTTTTGATGTTACCGTCTTGAATTTCCTGAATATCATTTACGTGGAAACACACTACTAGTTTCTTCTTGTTATTTGAACTTTTTGACGGAATATCAAGTGGTTGAAAACCGCATGTAATAGTTATAAATATGATTTAATTATGCACAGTATTTTCGAATTAAATTGTCAATATAGCTAAACGAGCACAAACTTCTACCACCGAATTATTGTGGACTATTGTCGCTAGAGCGCAATGTGTCCGAAAAAATTAAACTCGTCTGTTCAATAGCATCGCTGGATATTGAAGTAATGAGTACGTTTTTTGCACTTAACATCATGATTTTTTTTTTCAATACTTGCATCTGATCCGTTCTCTGCTAAAAGATCAGTATCCATTTTTATGACCCATTCAGATAACGATTAAGTATTATACGGTTTCGTGTTATCTACCATCTTATTAGTAAAACATACTTTATGGAAATTGTGGGATTCGTTGAATCAGCGAGAAACACTAAAAATCTAGAGATGTTTACAAAAAAAAAAAAAAGCTGTGATTGATATCCGTTGAAGAATCCGGTGTATCCTCTGGAGGTTCCAACGGCAGCAGTGCCAAAAACAAACGCAGAGAAACGCGTGTAAGAAACATCATTTTACCGGTAAGTCTCGTGGCTTTTTTTTTTTAATTTGTACCTCCGCGTTAGACCTTTTAATCTTTCAAGGGGTTTCAGTATTACAAATATTACATCCTTAATTATAATTTGAACAATAATGGATGGGGAATTTAAGAAATAAAACGACAACAGCAAAATTGCTGCGAAGCAAAACCACCCAAAATGGTTTTCCTAAAAGAGACCAGGCACTGCTCAAGAACAACAAATAAAACCATCTCGTATAACACTGCAATAAATAAAGTTGTTAACAAAAACTGTCGAAAACTGTCATAAGCAATGATGTATTGTGTTAGAATTTAGTCGGTAAGCACGCTATGAGAAAACACACACTAACAAAATCTAGTATCTGCGTTTTTCAGTCAAAAACGAAACGGTTTCATTGTTTTTGGATTCTTCCCGATTTCCTGGACATCTAACGAAATCGTAGACGCCTCTCAAATGACCGGAGGTTGCATAGTTTTCTTTCAGTTTTCTCCACACATTGGAAATAAGAGATAGCTGAGGGAACTCTAAAGCATCTCTAAATTTGTATTAAAAATTGTTTGAAAAATGCATTGGCATAATAAGTATGCATCAATCATTCATAAAATACTAGTAGAGTAACGACGGCGTCACAAAATGGCGGATACTTCTATTTATTTATATGACCGTGTAGGTTCCTATATATTTACGCAAATAAAATTTAGGAATTTGACAACCACGTATAATCGTAGAATTATGCATTGTTTAAATCTGTCTTAACATCTCGGACTTTGTTCATTCTCTATTGTGGCCTAAACCGACCAGATCTTTTGAATGAGGATATGAGTAGTGTAAACCCAGAAAACGATTCATGGGAGTTGCTTGTTCCTTGGCGTTTGGCGCCGTCCCGCTGGCGTCCCTTTCAGCGGCTCGAGGGTCTGACCTTGGGCGTATCGGGCCTCGTTGTGGGTCCAGTGACGTCGATCGGATTAGCGAGATAGCGATCTCTGAACGTGGCTGGGGCGGGGCGCGTATGCGCTAATTTTTTTTTTTCGGCGATAACCGTTTTCTGGGAAGCGCGCCCGCGTGCGTGGGGGTGGGGTGAGGGCTCCGGTGGTACTCGGCGTCGCCTGTTTTGACGGACGGGCTCTTAACGCGGAAGGAGATAACGCGGACAACAGCTTCAATTGCTGCTGTAGATTGCTCCGCTCAGGCCCCAGATGGCCGTGCCATACTTGTGGAAACACTTGGTGTGCGTGCTGGACGAGCACCGTGCCACAGAAATTAGTTTGCAGCGCCTCTGGCCGGGAGGTCCTAGGTTCGAGTCCTGACGGCGGCAGGATTTTCGACACTACCTTTTCAGCTAGGTCGAATTCAGTCGCTGTCTGGAGGAGAATTCTAGCGGCCTGCTGCTCTGATCGGTAGTTTTCCGTGGTTTCTCCGATCAACACCAGGCGAATGCCGGCGCAGTACCCTACCAAACGGGCCACGGACCGCGCGCGATCTGTCCTTCCTCTTCCTTGTCCTATCCTCTCCTCTTACACATACACTTACACTAACACGCGTCACATATTCAGGGAGACCGGTCGGGAGCTTAGAGCTTGTCCCGGCTGGGGCGGCGCCCCGCTGGTGGGAGAGTCCTGGTTAGGGGGACACCCCACTAGCCCACGGTAGGTCGGTGCCGGATCTCGCCATCCAGCGGGGGAAGATCACCGCCATCTCCCGAGAATAAAACATGCACTACACTAAACGGGACTAGTGACCCATGCAGTTGACGCGCCCGGAAACACGAAAAAATCAATCAATCAATCAATCAATCAGAAATTAGTTCTATGAGAATAATAATTACAGGAATAGTTTTAAATGAATTTTTCATGGCGTGCTTGTTCACTTATGACGCATGGTTTGTTATTAGAAAAAAAGTTTCTTTCGAGAAAAATTTCACAAATTTGCTTTTCCAGATATATAATGATGCATCCTGATTGCCATTGCCTTTAATCGATTATTCACGTGATAAACAAGGAAAACCTGACTTGGAAATTGACAAGTGCTGTTGAGTTGGCATCGGGTAAAGGTCCATAGAGCAAAGATAAAACTAATGGTAGATTCGATTGCTTGCGACAATCTCATATTGCTTGTGATAATTCAAATGTATTTAAGATGAATTGGTGCAGAAAATAGTAGTAAGTTTTTGTAGACAATGACAGTTCAGATAGCAAATGCAATGATGTGCCATTTTTTTCAAGAAGTAGTCTAATAATTCAAGTGAAGTAAAAAGTTTGTTAAATTATTTGGGATGCGTAGATGTAACATCGATAGCAAGACATGAAGGAGCTCAGTTCACTAAAGTTTTCTCGCCTCGGTTGAGATACTTTCTTGTTTGGGGTCAGTGCTTCTGTTCTTATAAGGTTGTGATACTGCTGTATTTGTGTCAACGTGAAATGTATCGACATGGCTAACATTCGTAATGAAATAACTACAAAGAAAACGCTTTCGCTCGAGTAAATATTTTTCTCTGGGTATTAATTTAATATTGGAAGTTGCATCTTCCGTAGCTCGGTACTCTTTTTGGTAGCGTGAAGTCTGTATACAAATTCTCGTTTTTGAAACATTTCTAGTCAATGAAGTTGTGGTCACGTACAGTGGAGGATTAATGCATAAGACCAAGTACTTAAGGCCCTTGGTCGATAGATCTTTGGACCCCAAACGTTTTTAGCCACCATCGCGAACGCAAAAGAAAGGTTAGCGTGATTGACTGTACAATTAGTATGATGATTCGTTTCCACGCAGCGCTCAAGATTCTTGACAGTTAATGATCGGGTAAACTCTGAGCTAATTCATAATGATCGTGGAGTAAACTGGTTATGTCAAATCTCTTCTAATTTTGAAAATAATTCCAATTTAAAAGGGAACGTGTTACTGGTTGCCTCTCAATAGGCGCCATTTGTCTATTTGCATTTATTCACTAGTCTGATCTACTGTTAAAATTAGTTTGAAAAGTTTTCCATTTTTACTATTATAATATAAGTAGATAGATTTTTACATAAAAATTGCATAAACCAAACAAAGAAATATAGATAAAGACGCAGTTTAAAAGTAAAATTATAAAACTAAAAAAAATGTTAATTCATAATTTTGAAGTAAAAAGTGAATAAAAATGAGCATCTACTTCTCAAAATGTAAGTTAATTCATAATTCGTAAAAAATAATATTCCTTTCCATATTGCGTTGTCGTATATAACGAAATAATTATTTGAAAGTTTGAGGTTAGGGTAACGTTTATTTCCTATGAACCTACATAAGCGTGTTAAATATTCTGCAAGTGGGTTGTTGGTTTTGCCATTCTGAAGGAATGAAAAATTCAGCGACAAGATATCTCAGATTACTGTAAGATCATTGAAACCTGCCTGTCGAAACTGATGAAGCGATATCTAGTGATGGTTTTATTGTTGTTATTATTATTATTATTGTTATCGTTATTGTTATTATTATTATTGTTATCGTTATTGTTATTATTATTATTATTATTATCATATGCAGATTCACATAAAACTGCAAATTTTCAAAGAAATTGATTAAAGAGTTTTGTTTGTTGTGGATTTTCTAGATCTGGGTCATTACATGATCCGTACTGCGTACCTCTATGAACATATATTTTCAGTGATGAAACTACCTAAAACACATTGTTCATCCATGTGCAACGTCATTTAAAAAACTGCACGAAAGTGTATGCTGGGAACTCGACTCCAAGCTCTGAAAGAGCAGTTGAGCAGAAATTTGAAAAAAATATCCGACAGTGATTAACAAAATTATTCAGTAATTTATTTTTTCGGTGTATTAGAGAATCTTAGATAATTTATAATAAATTAAATATAAATTTCTATCTACTGCTACAGTTTCCATATTTTGAATAAATTTTTGGAATTGAATATAAATTCTAACGTCATTTTAATGTTTATTTCGTTGGCATTAACGTGTAATAACTCGTAGTGATAAGAAAACAAAACAGAAATACTATTTGCTTGGAAACCTGAACCATGATTGATAGAGCAGTGTTCTGTAGGACTGCCGGTCCTGCGGAACACTGCTCTTTCAAGCTAGGCTTTCCATACGCATGGGCCTCCGCCTTAAATGTCAATGTTCTTACACAGTGAACTATGTAAGAACAGAAACCCCTTAAATGACCTCCACATATATTTGTTATACTATGCTACAATGTACTACAAACTCTCTAAATATTCACAATCCTATTTCTGAGATTTCTCAAGTTACTTCATACTTTAAAGTATGGTGTAATGAGTTTTAATGAATTATGAATGAGTAGCTTTGTTTTTCATGGTATCTTATTCATTACTATTTTAGAAGTCTCTAACGAGAACTAACTCTAACCGAAAACATCTTATTCCTTTGGTACATCGACGTCAATAATTAGAATCGGACCTAAGCCGTCCTTATGGCCGGGTGGTTGTATGCGCCTCATATATTTTCTATTGCTTTCTACTGTACCTTTATATTTGAGTTTCGCAAAATTTTGATGTCATGATAAAGTGTCGTCGTCTCGTCTTGACGCGTGTAGTGTTTCGGTATCTCTTCTGTTTCTGAAGATTTTAAAAGTTTTATTTTGTTACCCAATATTGAAGAGCTTGCATACTTCCTTTGCTTTCCCTAGTTTTCACTGGTCGCTTAAGGTAAAAGGTGGGATGTTATTTTCACTTTTGTTGGCCCAGGGGCAAAACATGTTTATAGTATGTATTACAATACGAATTAATGTATTTTAGAAAATTCGTATTTCAATTTTATATTCATAAATTTTGAATTACGTAGTTAGGAGAAGGAAGGGTCCTGTGGCCCGAATCTCACATTATTATTATTATTATTATTATTATTATTATTATTATTATTATTATTATTATTATTATTCACAGTGTAACGGACTTTGGCCGGACATCTCACATTGCGCTTGTCGTTCAAGAAAGTCCCATAATGCATGTTGAGAGGCTAAAGGCTATCAAACCTAGCAGCTTGTACATGAAATGTAAATAAGTTTGAAAATAAAGATCTGTTAAAAATTAGAAATAAAATGAAACACGCCTGCCCGTGGGCACGGTTGCAACCGGGGTGCCCGTGGCTGCCGTAGGCGGTCCCTAGGGCCTGGTCTACCTGGGGTCGATAATTCGCGAACAGTCCAGTCCCGAACCTAGCACCAGTTCGGGACAGTAAAGCTATGAACTCGCTACTTCATTCACCACCACAACCAGTACATGTTGCATTGGCTCAGTAAATTTATTAAACGGAAGAAAGCATTTCGAGCAGCTAACGGATGATGTGATGGATGAACGGATGAACGGATGATATGATGTGACGTCGCAGACATCTTATTGGATATTTTCCGTGTTGACCGAATGTGATCAATGCATTAGAGCTTATTCGCAGATAATGATACTCTTGGCTTGCCATTGTAATTGATTATTCGACGGAAAGCATTACTAACCTTTCGGAAACTAGAATTTAACTGGAATTTGAACCTATGCAGAACAAAGTATCAAGAGCAAAACTCTTGGATTAAAGCTGGAAGAATGGTTATCTGAAAGAAGTGAACTATTATCTGAGAATTGCGAGTTTGTTTTGAATGGTAATGTGACGTGCAGATGCTTTGATACCTCAGTGAACACGCCATCACACCTTTTGTATATTGCGCCTTATTTTGAGAATTGCGAAGTGTATTAAATTCCTGTGCCCGGAAACATTTTACAACATGAAATCGGATTATATTGATATTCATACAACATATACATAGTTATGTGCTGAGTAGATTTCTGCAGACCTGAATGAAAAGTTTAAAATATGATTGTTCAAATTATTTGCGTGGGTTCTCAAATTGAGTAACTGTTTGGACTGGCTACCATTATGCCTAATCACATTCATTTGTTATAGATGGCAAATAACATTTCATTACATATGAAATGTTATAAACCTTGGTTGTTTTTTTTGTTTTTTCGTTGTGTCTATCAGCAACGCGACGCACGTTTGAGTTCTCTTACAATTTACATTATTTGCAGCCGCCATAATAGTAATTCCTAGAGGGTTAACTACCGAAATACCGAAATTGCATCTTTACTTTGGTCATAACTGCCATTACCGAATACGCATCAAGAACTAAAATCTGAAGTATTGAAACGCTTCAAAATGTATTGTATCTTATAAACACTGTAATACAATATACATATTAATTTGCACTAATAAGATCGTTGTTGACTTTTCCTTGTATTCATGGGTGGTAGTATCGAGTAGTTACATTCCACACCCAATCGCGCTGAATATTATTTATGATCGTATTATTGAGTGCGACCGCTCCCATTCCGCAAAAAGCGCTACTGGCAATCCAACCCCGAGTGAGTCGTAGGGCTAGTGCGGCAGCGAGTCGCGCCGTGCGCTCACCAGTTGACTTCGAGCGGCATGAGCAGCAGCAGCTGGTCCAGGACGAGGTCCCTGGGGCGCGCCATCAGCTGCTGGCGGAGGATGGCCAGCGCTCGCTCCTCGCGCGCCTCCGCCTCCGCCAAGGGCCTGCTCGCGCCATCGTCTCCCGCCGCCGCCGCTCCCGCGTTCGCGCCGCTGTCGCCGCTGGGCCGCTGCGTCGGCTGCTTGCCCTTGCCTTTTTTTTTTTTCCTTTTTTTTCCCCCCCCGCCGCCGCCGGGCGGGAGAAGCGCGTGCCGAAGTTGCCCATGGAGCTGCTCCGCGACTGGCGCGCGCCCGCCCCGCGCTTACACGGCGGACCCGCGGTCCGGGCTCCTCGCTCTCTCTATCTTATCGCGGGCTTATCTCCGGCATCTCGAGAGCGAAGCAGACTGCTAACTGCCCTCCCCCTCCCCCCGCTCTGCGAAGGGGGACCGCGGAGGTCGCGGTTCCTGGTGGAGGATTGGAGACGACCGCCGATTTTCACGGCGGCACTCAGGTCGTTAGCTTAAAGGCGGACGCTGTGAGTAGGTGGTTCGCCACCGACCGTTGGGCGGAATTGGGGTGGGGTGCCTTGGTTAGCATAATCTATGCAGCTTCTCAGCGGATCTCAAATCTACATATAAAAGTCCCTGTCAGGTGCTGGCGGTACTCACGTAGTTAGCTTCAAGGTGAAAGCAGTGAGTAGGTGGCTCGCCACCGACCTTTGGGAGGGATTGGGCGCGGGGTTCCTTAGCCAGCACCCTCTGTGCAGCTTGGCTTCGGATATCAAATCCACGTAAGTCCCTGCCAGGTGCCGGCGATACCCATGCCGTTAGCTTAAAGGTGAAGACAGTGAGGAGTCGGGTTGGGGGTCCCGAGCCCCCCAGGTTTTAGCCCGGATGGCCCGAGTTGGGCTCTTGGCTTCGTCGTATGGCCTGATACTCTGAGCAAAGAGGAGGGACTTACTGCAGGCGCATGTGAGTAGCACATTGATTTGACTCCGGTGCTAGACTGGAAAGCTAGTAGCTCTGAGTTGACAGGGTGGCCAGTCCCTGCCCATGGAATGGGAAGGTTCCAGAGAGGGGTAATTGCGTTCTGGCGGGATGCAGATAACCTGATGGTGGTGCTGGCCAACAGGATGCTGATAAAGGCCAAGAGTCTAGGATCCCTCCTCAGGCAGCAGTTCTAGTAGAACAAGAAATAAGGTTTACAACATGCGGGATATACTGTCCCCCTTTCTCTCCGGCAGCTCTCCTACAGGTTGCACCGCGGCCGGGTAGCTCCTCAAGGGATTGGGTTTTCCTCGGAATGCCGCTAGAATTAGTTGTGAATATTGAATCCAAGTGAACTACTTAGACCATGAGTCCCTAAAGTATAGTACGTGTTCCGGCAGGCGACGGTGATCCTCCATTAAACATGAAGTACGGCGCTGATTTACAAGTCTGTTTTTTTTTCTTCTGGGTTTTCCTCTCCAGGAGAGCCTGTTAGAGGGTCATCTCCCCAGACTATACGAGTTCTAAGCCCTTGGAATGCCACGAGTTAGTTGTAGATGGCCTGTAGAATGCGATGCTACGTATGAATCTTCCGTCCAACTTTCCTCACTATATTTCTCGTCTACAATATTTTTTTGTTCTATTCTTCCGTGCGACGAGATTATCTCAATAGTGTGGCCGGTAGTTTCGCTTTAGCTAGCTCAGATTCCGAACCTTTAGTGGTTTTTCTTGGCACGACCACGCTCTCCAGCTATTGACGCAGGAATATAGTACAAGGGAATGAGGGCTAAAGTTTCTTCCGAAGAAATATAATTCTAATAGTGTATGTTCTACGTTATTTCTTTTGGCAGTGGCGGATGTTAAGCAAAGTAACTTCTTTTGTCTTTCTACTCGAATAAATCCTAAACGAGTTTTCGCATCTATTAAAAGAACATGCGACATGTTTTTGAAAAAGATAATAGTGGATGTATTTATTGTAGGAGAAATGTTCTGTCTTTAGTCTCCAATGATTTTGTTCTGCTCTCCCAAGACAATTGTGGCAGTGGTCCTGCAATTCGTTAATCTCGCTGTGAGAATGAATTCCACTTATTCACAGACTCTATTCCTTCTTGGCGCTCTCCGTTGCCAGTTTCCTTCCTTGGAATGCTTTTACTTAACTTCTCCACCCTTATGTTAAGATCTTGACGACGTGGAGTGTGGTCACCTTAACAGCCTGTGTGTGTACTAACCCAATCTCTATTGATACTGTACACTTGATCCAGACGACTCCCATGACATTAAACAAATTGTGGGTAATTAAATTGATATGAGTTCAGTTGACTCGTACAGAAGTTTACCAAGAATCATAGTTTTCCCACTAGTAAGAGGGCGTAACATAAATTTAGTTTTTATGGGTGTTGTTGCTTGTTATTGTCTTCCATACGTAACTCAGTTTACACTGCATAACTCTTGTGGATTGAGAGGAGCGTGGTTACGAGGGGAAAATGAAAACAATTGAATGGCGCTTCATGTTCTCATATGAAGGAAAATTGCAAGAAAGTATAAAAGACACAAAGCAAGGAAGAAATTATTGCAGGGAAGTATTAGAGAGAAACAGAGTCAATTTATCATCTAGCTAATTAGTAAATAATGAATCAGATAAATTAAAATAGGTTAGAAATAAAAACATATATACCACGGGCGTTATCCGGTTCTCAAGATCTCGGATGGCTAAAAGCCGTCGGGCTAAAGGCCCTCGTTTTTTTTTGTCGCTGCTCAATCATTTCAACCCTTATAACGTCATTGGGCATAACTTAGAATTATACAAGTTGCGCTTCAAAATTCATTCAACGTCTGCATCTTCAAATTGGTGAATAATTCACATTATACTTCGTTTATCAAGGCGATTGCAATTTTTAAAATTTTTTTCCCTTTTGATCTATCTTTGTTGAAGATCTCCTTTCGAGGTTGATTGTGCTCTTAGATAGTAACCCTACTACTGTTATCGCGGATCTTTCACTCGATATAAATCTCCATTATTAGAAATTGGCGTCCATATGTCTTACAAAATAATTGATTGTGGGAATTAAATATTCGGGCTAATAATCAATACTTTTTGAGTTTTAAGTGTCAATGCGTATCACTTCATTGTTTCAAGTTCACCCATTGAACGTTTATCAATTTTTGTTGCGATTGGTAGAATAATAAAATGCATTCACCTTTTTTAAAAGTGTGTTTCCTTTGTCTTACTCGTTTAATATCTAAGTAGACTTATATTAACCTATCTCCATAGATATTACATAAAACATCACGAGGGCTTCCTGCAGCCAGGTGATAGTCGCGTGGCCGCAGGCAGATGGCCCCTGCGTAAGCACAATGACGTAGCTCCGTCTCGAAAAGTGTCCTAAAGGCCTGACCTTCGCATGGAAGGGGTACCAATGTTACTCGCGAGCTCGCCCCCGTGTGTACTGACTTTCCGCTCCTTCGTCGGTTCAGATCGGCCCTAACTGGCCCTGACGACCTCCTTTCACCACTTGTCGATTTATATCGGCCCTAACTGGCCCTGCCGACCTCCTTTCACCACTTGTCGATTTATATCGGCCCTAACTGGCCCTGTCGACCTCCTTTCACCACTTGTCGATTTATATCGGCCCTAACTGGCCCTGTCGACCTCCTTTCACCACTTGTCGGTTCAGATCGGCCCTAACTGGCCCTGCCGACGCTCCTCCGTCCCGCTAGTCCAGTCCGACGCACCGAAGTTCTAATACCCCCACCCTCGCTCCCGACGGCCCTCTCAGGAGTGTCGCCGACTCGCCCGATGGCCACTGCGAAGTCGCTCTTCCGGAGGACCCTCCTCTCTGGGGCTGGGCTACGTCAGGTGCCGATGCCCCTCTAAGAAACACCGACCAATGGAACTGCTGTTTGCCATGGCCTGGGTCATTTCTGTTCTCATTGTTCCCTCTTATTCGCCCGTAGGCCTGGAGGAGAATAGAGAACGGTCAGAAGGGCCCTTTCTTGTCTCTATCGTACTTCCCGTCACCCCACAGGTGGTACCAGACGCTTCACTTATGATAGTGTATCCTTCGCTGGCGTGTATTGTTCAAACGCCCCCACGAATGTTCGTGTCTGTGGTTCTGTCAGATACGGAATAGAGAATTCTCCAAAGAAAACCGCTGTAGTGAATCTGACTTTTCACCTTTGTAGGGCCTCGACAGAGGCATGCTTTTTGACAGGTCTAGAGCTGGGACGCAATCAGCCGCTCTCTAGAAGATAATTGTAGCGGCCGTCTGCTCTTTCTGTGATTTTTTAGGCCGATTACAAGCGAATGCCGGTGAATTATCTTAACGAACAGACCACGGACAGCACACGATCTTTCTCCTTCAACCTCGTGCCCTTCTTTCCCATTTCACTAACACTAAGTCTTACACTCACACTCGTATTCTACTCTACTGCACATGTCAGGGTAACAGTTGCGAGCTTAGAGCTTGCCCCGACTGGGGCGGAGTCCCGCTGACGATAAACATAGAGGAAATCCCGCAATTCGCTCTGAAGGTCGGCGTCAGATCTCACATTCTAGTGGGAGAGGAATCTTTATCTCTCAGTATATAACTTGCACTTCACTAACGGGACTAATACCCACAGCAATTTAATCACCTGGAAACACAAAATTTCTTTTTTTTTTTCTCGGAAAACTTCATGCAATTTATTATCTGATTTGCATGTTTTGGGGTGTGCTGAAACCAAAAGTTGAACATTGTTTCCATACCGTACAGTTTTTTGCCGGGGCAGAGTTACTGTGATATGAACTCGAATATGAGGACCGAAAATATTATTTTCCCTACAACTGCACAGTAGAATCTCACGGACCCCAAATATTTTTTATTGTTACAAAAGATTTTAAAAAATATATAATTCAAGTGTTTTATTGTATTTTTATTTTCATTTAAGGATCCATGAAAACAAAGTTCACAAAATGGAAGTAAAATATTTTTAATTTTAAAATTATCATATGGTTTCAAGTAAAATCTTTCTTCAGATTTTAACAGAATTATTACAAATACATGTTGAAATCATCACACGATAATGCAGATGAAACAAAAATGTTATGAATTCTTATAGTCTTATCGGATTAGCGCAATAGGAAAAGTATAATATTAATAATAATAATTATTTGTTATTATATTATTTATTATTATTATTATTATTTGTTATTATATTATTTATTATTATTATTATTTGTTATTATATTATTTATTATTATTATTATTATTATTATTATTATTTATTGAAACTGTATAGCAGGCCTTGCTTATTACAGTTGCCGACAATAGGTGCGGTCATTTACAGAGTAATTCTTATAATTATTTCTGGTTGGTAGAATTAGAAAAATTACACTTTCAGAAGTTGCATCAACAATTCTGAATTCGAAGTTCGAAAATAATTTACAGAATGTTATATAGGGAGGATTCAGATTTGTCCCCAACTATTATAATTCTCTACAGTCTTCTTATGTTGTAACAAGTTAAATCAATGTTCACAAACTGTTATTCTGAAGGAAATGCTATTCTGAGAGATCAAAGAAACGTAACTTTAGGCTAGAATTTATAAAATAGAACAAAGAATCGCACTTCTTCTGAATTTTTAGTGTTAATAATCGATATAATATTGTTATCTTTTATAAATGTATTTCTCAGATTATCGTACTGGGTACATAGCCTGATTATGTATTCTAATGTTTCATGATGTTCTAAGTTGCATAGCTGGCAAATCTCCCTTTCTGTAATTTCGTTCAGTACATCATTACATCTTAAGAGAACTGTGTTAAGGCCGGCCATTCTCAACTGTGCTAATATCCAAATTTGTGCCAAGGGTAGAGAAAACTTTAAGTAGGGTTGACAGATTAGCATGTTAGTATTTATTATCATTTTATATAAGGGGCTATATTTTTAGTCCAATAATTAAACGGAAATGGTTCAGTGAATTAACACAACTTACTAGCCATTTTTCAAGCCTCAGAGATTTGTGCACTAACGTGAACACAACTAAAGAAAATACTAAACTAAGAAATATGTAAACCATTGCAGTAAGATTAAACTTGACAACGACAACATTGCACATTTTATCGGCCCCAATGTCGGTGTCAAGATAATAAGGAAACAGATACAAGGGAAAATCCAAGGCAATAATAGATTTAATCTGAAATCAGTAATTGCGTTATTGTTGATTTGCTGATTAATGGTAAATTACTATACACAGTTTTGAAGAAAGAAGAAAAAGAGAGAGAGAGAAAAAAACTGTGATGGAGCAAAAGCACGTTATTTTGGGTTACAACAAACACGTGGAGACAGCAGAATTATACAGTAAATCGTGTGCATTTCTTTTGGTTGTGCACTGTAGAAATAGATCCAAAGAATCCCTGAGTAAGATTCCCTTGCTACGGAAAGGAAACATTCCAAGGTGCCCCTCTAATAGTTCACCGAATTTTCGGTTGGGGATGAAGAAAAAATGTCTTTTTAGATTATTTTTTTTGGCCAGAGTTTCTGAGGGTGATGTGGGCTTCCAGAGGTGTGAGGTGGAAAGAGGTAATTGTACTGATCCGATTAAAAAAACAATTCCGACCAAATCAATTGTAAAATATAAATGTTACCATAAATCATTACATATCGACTGCAGTATATTTTTCAGTTCATGATTATGACGTGGTAACATAGTTTAAATTATAAAATCAGATTTCAAAAAATGCTAATTAAGGTAAAAATAATAGAAAGGAAAAATTGAGAAAAAAATGTTAAGGTTTTCTTAAAACAATTTTAACTCGTGATTTTCTAAATACTTGTTTGTGGGGGTAAGTAGAGTCATACAAAAATGTTCAAGAAAAATAGTTCTAGGCAATAACTCTTAATGAAATGTTTGTATTTAACAATTATTTGAAAAATTGAAAAAATTATCTAAGGTAAATTTGAGGGGAGTATTTAAAAACATAAGTAAATCCCCATCAATTCGTCATTGTCTGCTCTCCCTATGTTGCGGCTGTGATGCAGAAGAATCTCTTCTGGATTAGTGGCATTTTAAGCGTTCAGAATTTGTGTGTGCTATTTTTATTTTCTTATCATTGTACACGAGATTATGCAAATTGTAATGGAATGAAAATTGTGAAAAATTCTTTATATTTAATTGGGTATTTAATTAGTTATTATAAGTTTGTTTGACAGTAGTTCACCCTCATAAAAACTACTTGCAGGGAGATTTTAATGGAGGTAGATTTGTAACGAGTCTTCGACGTACATGTATTAAGTAATTGCGTTTGCCCGGATATATTACATTGTTTATGCGAAACAGTAAAATTGTCTTTCTACTCCATGAGCGAGGTAGTTTCACCCCTTTTGAAGCGTTTGTCCGCAGTAAAGAAAACTTTTCCTTCATCCCATACAGCGTACCCAAATTCAGCAAAGTGGGAGATAGTTCGGAGGCGTCCTAGTTACTCTTAATTAGGTTGATCCTTTACAACCAATACGAATTAAATGATTCTAGATACGATATCCGTAGATAAGTAAAAGCTGACTTTCTGCAAATTCCTCGCAGAATCGAGTGGAGCGTGTGACGGGCAATGACTAGGCAACAAACAGATAGCTTGCACAAGTCCCAAAAGATATCTTGGAACTCTAGAGCTAAGAAAAATATGTTGTAAATAGCATATAATTTATAATCTTATTAGATTGTATACTTGAGTAAATACAGGTCTTTATTCGGCGTGGGACTAACGTCATCGGCTACTTTCAAAATGTAATATAATAGAACAATAATTAAATTTCAACAGAAAAAATAATGTAAATATATAACAATATGTAAAATAAATATATAAAATAATGTACAATCAAAACAGAAAAATATAAATAAATATGTAAATAAGTAAATATATAAATTCAAAAGAAATGAATTCCGCCGTGGGGGGGGTAATTCTGAGAGTATTCCCGGGATTGTAAGTCAGGGACCATTGCAGTTTAGGTTTCAAGGAAATGAATGAACCCTATCAGGTTGTTGGCATAAGATCGAAATTACTCTCGTTTGGAAGGCATACTTTATGCTTACACGATGTGAACAAAAGTGGCCACTGCATTTGAAGTTTTCAAGCGTTTCTCAACATTTCATGGAAGATTTGTTTTTCCTCAAAAACAGTAAAAACTGTGTAACCTAACTATTGGGATTGGTAAACGAGCTTCCGATTTGATTTTGAAGGTCCGTCTGTTGAGATAACTTACTCCTCTCACGTTTAGAAACTGAACGAAAATGTGAGCAGATAGTGAAGTTAGTTTATTCTTTAGAAGCAGAGAAAGGAGCCATCTCGATATTTGTTCAATGAATGAAGGGAAAATGGTCGAGAAATGTTAAAAAGATTGGGAAGGTCATTGACCCAGCTTACTTACAATACTTGTTACAGCTAGAAATGAAATTATAGTAAAATTGTTTTTGGTAGTAAAGGAATTTACATTTCAAAGTTACATTTCCAGAGTTCCAGAGTTTTACTGGTATAATAAGTGATATGCACCAGAATATATTTTGTTTTTTGAAAGAATGTGTTTTTATGATTTTAATGTCTACTGGTCAACATTTCACTACCTGTAGAAAAGTTGAATGAGACGTTTTGGTGTGCTGTTGATATTAATATCTGATGAATAGATTTTCACCATAGTGTGCGTTAGTTATTTATATGTTGATGAGTTGTACCTTCGAATTTTTGTCATCCATTGAGTAAATATCTGTTGATTTATAAATGAAAATTCACAGCAGCGATAATATTTCAAAGTTGCATGGAAAGATGAACAAAATTATCACGTTCTGCTTCCATTGCTGCGTTGTTTTTACACAATTTTAGTGCACATTAAGTTTTTGCATGATTTGTATTTTTTGCGTTGACTGATTTTTTTATTGCCTTATGATGAGGGAGAACTATTCCTGTAAAGTGACGCAAAACCTTGTACTGAACCGACAATTTACTTGCAATGTTGCTTTATACAAAGTAGAAGGCCCAGTGACCTCCACAGCAAACGCTAATAATGGCGTACTCCAAGAAATCTCAAAGAATAATCTCTTCAATAAAATCGCGCGTGGAATTTCAAAGAACAAGTGTTTATTATATATAAATTAAACGAGAAATGAAATTACGAAAACAGAGAACCTCTGAACTTATTGACCTAACATCTAACATAATGCAATAAAACCAGAAGTTCAATTTCCTATTTATACAATAACTGTTGCTGCCCTTTTAATGTTCGTTCTTTTAAACGCTTTTTACAAAAAATAACTCGTCACTGTTTTACTCACGAAACTTTTCGGCTTACCCATGTACAATTCTTCGTCGCTGCAGTTGTCCACAAAATCCGTACACGAGTTCTGCTTTACTTCTGCAATCTAAAACAAATTTCTCTCCGAACATTTCTGAGCTGTTTGACCATAATCTGCATCGTTTAAAACATATCTGCACTGTTATATCATGATCAGAGCTCGTGCTTTTAACGTTCTCAACGAACTTTACAGAGTACTGATTTATTTGTTTTTCTGTAACATTGTATTTTGAACCATAGAAACCGTCCTCATCGTAAACTCACAGCCAAGTCTTAACTTGTCACTCACAACCATTGCCACCATCACGTACATGGACGATCATGTTACCACACGTCGAGTAAATCACATTGATGTCACGAACTGTAATATACATTTTTGAAATTTACCTGATGCTGTTTTATTTGTGAATAGTGATTAACCTACTAATATTTACAATGTGGTCTGTCATAATTCTTTGGCCAAATCGAATACACATTAAAATATTGACACGCTAATAACATCAAATTCTTACAATGACCCTAACGCCAAATGTTTTATAGCCTATTCAGTACTCTTTTTTTTTTCTTCGTGCGATAGGTACGAGATGATTGTGTTTAATTAGTGAACTCTCGCATGCCCACAATACCCATAAGGACTTAAAGAATAAACTGTAAATCACGTACATTTGAAGCCCGGTATTCCGAACCAATTGAGGGTGTGGTGTGTTCGGATTCGATGTTCGGATGATTTAAAATAATGTACCGTACTCGTACATTTACAAAAACATCTAGAGGAGTATCAGACACAATGCAACGTGGCGTGCGATGTGTGTAAATGTCAAAGTGGTATGGCGATCGTATCGCATCATCAAGCAAATTCAATGCTTTACGGCAAAAGTAGTTTACAGAATTTGCAAGTTTCTCTAAGTAATAATTACTGCCATATAAACATGTGTTACAACTTCAACAAAGTTACCAAATGAACAACTTGTTTCAATAATTAGTTTTCAGTTCTACAGTAATTATAAAATCCTTTCTTTGTCTAATGGTTCTTGAGTGTCGGTCAGAGTAAAGAAAATACACTTTACATTGCCGACGTTTCGGCCACATATTTGGCCTTCATCAGGGCTACAGAACAGATGAAACATTTATATCCAGGAATATGTATAGTGATCCATTTCATTCGAGCTAAAATTACAATTGGTTCGTTAACAGTATAGTTTTTACCTATAAGGTTATCAATAATGTACATCGTACATTCTACATGTCCCTATTGTCTACATAGTTCCATTTATGTGAAACCCCGCCTCTCCGAAAGATTCTACAACAAGCTTCATAACCTACCCGTCCAACCGATTTTCTCACTAGGAAAAACCACTCGCCCCTCATCTAAACCGCATCCCGTCCAGACTACCCAAAGATAAATTCCGCCCTCCGTAACTCCTACGCTTTTTTCCAGATCATAAGCGCCGTCATCTCACCCATAACACAAACCACCGCAATAATTTTCTTGTAGAGGAGCCCAGTGGGGTCATCCTCCCTCTTATTTTTGGTCTGAATATTATTGTATACATAATGTAAACAAACAATTCTGTAAAGTGGCAATGTGTATCAGAAAATATTTGAATAACAAAAAAATTATGTGAAATGTATACCTTCTTTCTCTCAAGATAGGTGAAAGAAGCGTAGTTTGCATGGTCAGATGGAAGAGCAGGCATCATAGCCCGAGTCTCAAATCCAATTCAATTGAACAAGAAAGAGACTGCTAAAATCGCTCCTGATGACGGTGTTTGGTCGCAGGTGGAGACGGTGCCGTGGTCGCTGGAGGAGCCTGGCGCACTCAACGGCGAGGGCAACGGGGGCGGCGGCAGCGGCGAGGGCTCGCGCCTGGGAGACTTCCTGGCGCGCAAGCACTTCGAGCTGGTCATCAACCTGCCCATTCGCGACGGCGGCGCGCGCCGCGTCTCCAACTTCCTCACGCACGGATACCGCGCGCGCCGCCTCGCCGTCGACTACTCCGTCCCGCTCGTCACCGACGTTAAGTGCGCCAAACTGCTCGTGCAGGTCAGTGCCTTGCGTGAGTGGATGGGTTTACACGTTTTGAATGAATGAATGTGTACGTGCGCGTGTGTGTGTATGTGTGTGTGTCTGTGTGCCTGTGTGTTTGTAGGTGTAGCTTTGTGTTTGTATGTGTAGGTTTGTGTGTGTGTGTGTGTATTGTAGGTTTGTGTATGTGTGTGTGTGTGTATGCGTACGTGTAAGAGGGTGCAGTGAAGAACATGTTATCAGGAAAATAATGGTAAAAAATCACTGTAATAAATCATATTTTTGAAAAGGGTGTTCCATTTAACATTTATTTTCGTATATCCAGGAATGGTCGTATTAGATCAAGAAACGTGGGTAATGAAAGTTGTTTTTATCGACGGGCATCATCCAATGATATCAAACTCAACCCCTCATGAATGCGGGTGGGGAAAAATAAAAAAGTTAAATGTGATCCCCCGTTTATTGCAGTTTCGGATTCTCTAGGGTAAATAAACGTTACTTTTGTATTTAACTTTTTTTTTGTTTCGTAATAGATGGCACTGTATGCGACAAAAATCATAATAAGCAAAAAACTCAAAAGGTCTAAAGATATTTTCAACAAATACATCAAATTGAAAAGAAAAAAAAAAAGTTTTCAATAATTTGCAAGACGCTGCTTGATGATAACAAACGTTGCAGTGTACTTTCTTTCATGTGACAACCCCCTTTCTCTCATTATATCAAAACCTTCGTTTTATGACTCCCAGAAGGTTCTGTACTGGCTAGTACAGGATAAATTTCTACGAATCTATTTACAAGATCTTCAAGAACATACTGAATCGTTGAACGGGCGATCAAGGAAATAATGCACAAGGTGGTTCAGAATAAATTTTACAATTTTTTCGGGCAAGCATTAGGGCCGATTTCGATCAATTGTTTGTAATTAATCAATTGTAATAGGAAATACCGTCACGAAGTTACACATGCGATATTTCCGACATGGAGCCCCTGGTGATAGGCAACACACTTTTCACCAATATTTCGCAGGTACACGAATTCTCCTGAAGAATCCATATATTTCTTAACCTAACACAGAAAATTGATTGTGTATCAAAACACATTGTAAAACTACGTAGCTTCATACACTTATTTTTTTCTGCAAATCGCTCCGTTATTGTAGCGTAAATAGGAATCTATTAACCCCCACCCCTTCCCGACACACAAATACAAAGTTGTACAGAAAAAGAGAAGTCTGAGAACAAAATGACTGATCCTCGAGTTTGTAATTGATTGTTACCCCCGGGAATCCAGCGCTTTGGTGAGGTGGGCCCACGGCCTTGGCCCGGCGTCGTGGGTTTGAGCTCGGAGCACGGCTCGGCGGCGTGGGCCCGGGCAGTCGCGACGCGATGGGCGACCGGACGCCGCTGACGGCCGATAAGCGCCCGCGCGACCTGTCCGGGCGATGATGGATGGCGGCCAGGGGTCCTCGCGGCCGCCATTACGTATGGCGCGGCCCGTGCACAATGGGTCGAAATCACTCTGCGGCGTGCATGTTTTTTTCCTAGTAACCATTAAAAGCGGGAGCGGTAGCTCAGTGCATCAACTGATGTCACTGCAGCGCTTCTGACCGCGAGGTCCTAGGTTCCCACTCCCCACGGCGGCAGGATTTTCGACACGATTTTCTTCCTTGTCCTATTCTCTCCCCTCACACACACACTTACTCTAAGATGCACTACACTACCAGATATTCCGGCAGACCGTTCGGGAACTTAGAGCTCGTCTCGGCTGGGGCGGTGCCCCGTTGGTGGGAGAGTCCTGGTTAGGGAGACCCCACTAGCCGACGGTAGGTCGGCGCCGGATCTCGCCATCCAGCGGGGGAATATCACCGCCATCTCCCGAGAAAGAAAACATGCACCACACTAACGGGACTAATGACCAAAGCAGTTGACGCGCCCGAAAACACGAAACAATCAATCAAACAAACCTAGTAACCATTCAACCCGCAAAAAATGTCGAACTCGTGGCAGCAATTTTTTTCATTTTTTTTCCCGTTCCTGCCGGTTTCGACCCATTGCGCATGCGGGCAGTGACGTGGGCGATGCGGGCGGCGCCGTCCGCAGGCAAGCCGCGCCAAGTGGATCAGCCTATTACGTAATCCGCGCCTCAAATCGCTGCCCTCAAGCGCTGAGATTTATCCTCCCTCCTTCACCGCCTCCTTAATCCCTACGTCGCTAATCGCCACTGAACCTCGCATGATGAATGCATGATGAAAGAATGCCGTTAATAACACTGAAGGATCATTCACAGTAATTGAATTAAACGTCCATGTGAACGCCAAAGTTTCGTGGTACGTGGTTAGGTGGAACAATTGAGAACAGGAAACGTAAACGTAAACATAACAACGGTCGAAGTTTACGAACTTCAAGCTTTTACGTGTACGTTGACATACTATAGTTTGAGAACAGGCTACCGTGCATCGCAGCAACATCCAAAGAGCATCTAGAGTAGATTGTTAACAGATTTTGTTAACAGTAGAATTTTTAGCAGTTTGTGAAACCATGAATTGCCATTCATCTTTATCATTGTACATGAAATGCACCATAGAATCCTTCCCGGTTTAGTAATAAGAACAGAGTTCCCAGGAATTAAAATTGTGTCCTCAATAGACAATACGACGCAACTACAGTGGAACCTTACGAAACGGTCATTTCAATTAGCGGACTATTTTTCATTGAACTGATTGATATTCCCATGAGACATGTGCATATATTCCTTCTTTGAGCGGACACCTGGCCTCGCTCCCAATTATAATCTATTACAAATGATCACAGACTCCTAGGAATTTCGCTATTTTGAGCCGTAGCATTATACTAAGCGGAACACCTGTGGAGATAACTGTTGATTATCTTCATGCGACGGGACGTATTCTCAGATTATTTAGATAAGTTATTTTGAGTCTCTAACTCGCGGGAGGACTTTTACTTTCTCGCCCTATCGCAGGCACTTCGTACTTCCTACGAAGGTACTTCGTAAAACGAGAAAGTTATCGTATGCCGGGTCCTGGTAAAGAAAAAGTGGACAAGTCCTATTGCGATAAACAGTAAACTACTTCCGCTAACGTGCAGTGTAGCCAGAATCCATGTTTTGTGGGTACTTGCTACCCAAAAATCGATTCACGCGAAAACGCCCGTATGTGGTCAACGCCAGCGCCTAAACCGTTTAGCCCATTTTGTGCAAAATTGATATTCCCCAATCGATCTACCGGGAGCGGTAGCACAGCGCATCAACTGATGTCACTGCAGCGCCTCTGACCGGGAGGTCCTAGGTTCGAGTCCTAATGGCGACAGGACACTAGCTTTTCAGCTAGGTCGAATTAAGTCGCTGCTTGGAGGAGAATTCTCCATGATCGGTAGTTTTCCATGGTTTCTCCGATCAACACCAGGCGAATGCCGGAGCAGTGCCCTACGAAACGGGCCACGGACTGCACGCGATCCATCCTTCCTGTTCCCTGTCCTATCCTCTCCCCTTACACACACACACACACACACACTAACGTGCACTACACTACCACATATTCCGGGAGACCGGTCGGGAACTTGGAGCTTGTCCCGGCTGTGGCGGTGCCCCGCTGGTGGGAGAGTCCTGGTTAGGGGGAAACCCCACTAGCCGAGGGTAGGTCGGCGCCAGATCTTGCCATCGAGCTGGGGAAGACCACAGCCATCTCCCGAGAAACAAACATGCACTACACTAACGGGACTAATGACCGAAGCAGTTGACGCGCCCGGAAACACGAAAAATCCAAACCAAACCAAACCCAATCGATCTGAACGAACTCGAGCTTTGCGTGCTTCAAAAGAATATTTTGATTTTTGAGGATACTTTACATGAAGCCCCAAATACATTTTCAATATTTTCTCAAAAACGGACCGAAATTCTTTGATTAAACTTTGTCCTCAGGTAGCATAAAAGACTCTTAGAGGTGGTTCAGGTCTCATGTTCATTGAAATCCCAGATGTTTCGAAAATTGCAGAAGTGGAATTTTCTTGGGGAGGGGGGGGGGGCTTCCACGACTAAATTTTTGAAGATAATTTTTTTCTTTGATAAAATCTGTTCTTGAAAGATCTTCAAATAAGCTCATGTGCAATTTTTCTAAAATATGAGTAGTTTTCGAGTCATTTCGTGCAAAATGTAGGCAATTAAAATTTGTGTAAACAATTTTTTCTCAAAAATCACTCCAATTTTTTTAAGGTTATTCTCTTCAGTACCAAAATACAATAAAAAAATAAAGTGCTTGTCCCCGATTTCAAACCTTGCCGTTCTTCTGTACCGATGTGGTATGGCTGACGGCCAGTGAACTCGGAGGTCCTGAATTCGAGTCTCGGTACAGAAAATAGTTCATGCGGGCTGAAAGCACTTTTTCATATTTATATAGTGGTATGATATGGCCGAACACTTAGAAATACGAGAAAGTATGTGAAGTTGTAGCTCCTATTTTCTATTTCAAATAACAGTATTTTCATCATTGCTCTGAAGTTTCTTCAGAATGTGAGTTACAGCTTTGAGTCTAGTTGCGAATCAAGTTTACGAATGGGAATAACCAAACAGTGGCGTCAAAAAGAATAGAGTGAAAAATAGGGGAATAACATATTTATTTGTGTTGGAGTTATTAAAATGGGTATGCGCAAAAAAGCTTTATTGACTAGTATTTTGTGATTTAAGCACAAAGTTTAGCTGCGGAGAAAATGAAAACATGTTAACTTGTGCATAAACTTGAAGTAAAACCAGTTTAATTGTAAATAGCATAATTATGATTTTGTCAGCTTTCGAAGTACGCGAGACCTCCGTTATGTCACCATCTGTACTGTACGTGGGTTTTCTTTAATGTGACACCTGCGAGTAGTATCTCCAAGGTGGAATTTGGCACGACTTTTTGCTTCTTTCTTGGTCCTGCCACAAGATGTCGCATGATCGCGACCATATCAAGCAGTGCTGCAGATCAAGCGACTCTAGCGGCAGGAATGACACGAAAAGTCGTGCCGAATTCCATCTTCGAGATACTACCCACAGATGTCACGTTAGAAAAACTCAAGTATAAGCACCATTTTTCCGGAGCCAGTAGTGGCCGCTTAAGACAGGTTTCAGTGTATTCCGAGGGAGACGTGTCCTGGAGGTGGGCGGGGCCGCAGCGACAGCTGTCAGCGGCGTCCGCTGATAAGGCCGGCGGGCGCGGGGGAGCGTATTGTTCCGCTCCGGCGGAGGCCCACCCTCCGCCCCCGTCGCCACTGCCCGCCGCGCCGCTTCACGCGTTCACCGCGTGCGCCGCCCGGAAACGACGCGCTCCGACTCCCCTCCCCCCTCTCACACGCATGACGCAGGGACACGCCCACCCGGGCGTGGGTGAGCTCTCCCTGAGAATGAACGTCTTTTCCACTGCCATTCAGCTCAGAAGGCAACCCCCGTTATCTCGCTTGCAACTAACGTTACGTCGGCGCTTAGTAGCCTGGTTCTGGAATCTGTGCCGTTGGTGTGTCACTCGGAATGAAGATAGGGGACCTGTAACTCACGCGGGTTGGGGTGGGGAGAGACGTATTTGAACGTTGTTTCGCACCAGTCGTAGGTAAGATGGTTTCTCTGACTGAAAAAATCCAGGAGGCCGTTGGCTTCTTTGTCGGACCTTCCGCTGGCGAAGGGGCGAGGATTGCGTTGCACTGACGTTTCACGCATGACGCATTATGAAGTAAAAGGAAATTGTGCGTCCGGTGTAATAGCTATTAACGTACGTAAAAAGGTTTTGAGTGTTATTGCTGCCGAGGCCAAAAGTTAAACATCGAGGTGGAGCGCAGCGGAGCCGAGATTTTTAATTTGGATGTGGCAGTAATAACACTGTAACATGTCGTGGTATGTTTAGCATTTCATCGGTCACCATAAAATCTCACGAATTATGCGAAAATTTACGACATTACTGCGATAGTAGACACATGAATTTTGTTGCTGCGGCTCGTTAGTACGATATTGTGGGGTGTTGCTTGCGATATATCTATGTAAACTATATTCGGATATCGTGGTTCGAGAAAATTGGATGCACATAATCCTCCTGAACCTAAAGATACCGAAGAAATGACGTTCGGTTAAGAAATTGGCGCGTTGACTTTCAGTGGCAACACCTTCACATCGTCAGTAAATACGAGTTCGGGAGTACTTTCATTTGATGGAATGTGAAGAAAATTTGGTTAATTTACCTAATATACAATTTCCTATTAATAATATTACAATTAAGAATAATTATTCCCCAAATCAATGTGAATTACTTCTGAATTGTTGAAATCTGATTTGTTTTGTACATCGTCATGTTTTTTCCTTAACAAACATCTGACTTGCGATGAATCAATGGTTGTTGACGTTGCTAATAATGTTAAATTTCTTAACATACAGGTAGGTACAAGTGCACTTCACAAACCTCCAAGGTTTCATGTTAACAGAGGTTAAATACGCATATGACCGATAAAGTACATTTTTTTTTGCGAAATGTATACAGTTACTCGACTATAACGTCCATGCATTCTACATATAGGGTTCAGAAATGGCGTGAGAATCGTTGGGCTGCAAGAAAGAGGGAAGCAAATACTTGCTAACCTTTCTTTGAGGTGAACATTCTGACACTTCGGTCAGTAGAGGGTAGTTTTCGAAATAATAACCCCATGTAGTGAAAACACACAGGATTGGCAATGCTTTCATCTTTACAACCACGCTACCTGCCAACATTACTTTGAATCGTCATGTCAAGGAAAGAAGCCATTTGTCTCTATCGCGCATGTTGCGCCATGCACGACGCAATCACAGCTGTTCTTTCCCATGCTCGTTCCGAGCGTTGGTAATCAGAACCAAACAAATGGGCCCAACTATGGCCAGGGAACGACCTCGATTCTCTTACAATGTAACGCTCTCAGTACTTGTAACACAAATGAACTGTTTGAATGCTTACATGATGTTTGTGTTATTGGTTACGTGAAGGCCCTAGGGTCCATCCTTGCAACACACACAAGATGTTTCGCTAGCTGCTGCTGTGTCCGCAATACAACCAATTCGAGCTTTTTTTTTAGTAAAAGCAAACATGTTTACCACTTATTAAAATAATTTCGAAAATTAGATAGTTATGGTAAATGTCATTGAATAGCATAATTAGTGATAATTCTAAAATTTATAATCAAAATTTGTTCCATTGAAGGGAGTTGGTACCCCACCTTGATAATGCCGAATAAAAAATTCTTAAATTAAATTATAATTGAATAAAATTTACATGAAAATTTAAAAAATGCTATTTTTAATGAAAACGTTTAAATGGTTTACTTTTAAGTAAACAATTACAGCTTTTGTCGCCCGGGGCCGGACAGCCCCTCTCCTCGCCCCCGCCTAGCTACTTCATTGACGGACACCCACTTTACGGGTCGTTCTATCGATTTCTCACTTTCGTGCTCTGAGATTACATTCGAGTATTCTGCTGGTCACTCCACTTATCGTAATTTGCTAGCCGTTGTTTTCCGTTCAAGATCTCTTTAGTGTTAAAATGGTATATCTGGAATTACATGACAGTTTGCTCGACCCAGATCAGATCATATCATTTGTACCGATTTGTTGGAGACGAAATGCCTTCATTAGGAAAGAGTTGGCTCGGAAGCCATACCCTTGTCTCATCACCTTGCCACGAGAGTGAAATAACTGGTATGGTAAATCTATGGTCGTTGAAGCGACTATACAAGAAGAAGGAGAATAACTAAGAATCAGTTTGATTTGATGCAGAACTTATTTTTACTTTCTACTTTTATGTATTTCGGGACTGCAGAACTTGATTGTATGTAGCACTTAACTTTGATGCGATCACACGCAGGCAACTCATGGCAGTGCCCGCCCACTCCCCCAGGAATTTGCGGCGAGAATCGCTCGACGTGCACCTCATCCGGTGCCCTCGTTCAGAGAGTAGATTTTGATGGTCTCTGTTTTTGATGTTCTCTTTAGTCTCGGTTTGGGGTATGTACTTTTCCCCCATCCAGAAAAATCAGGCAATGCCGGCAAGAAAGCTATTGACAATTTCTGGTTTAATATGATATAATGGACTAATGTTTATTTCATGTTCCACAAGATCTGAATCACGGATCTAGTCGAGTGTATTGTTATACATTTTAGTTCTTTCTATATTACCGGTCCTACACATTTGTCAAAATTGCATCGTTCTCCTGATGAATTTTTACAATTTCATAAACAAACTTTATTAGAATTCAAGAACTGGAGGGCAGAAAATGTTGATAATGAGAATTCCCAAATTTTTCATAAATGATAGAAAATCGTTCTGTAATTAAAATCATTGAAACCAATTCCTTCAGTTTCAATAACCAATTAATGAATTAGTTTGCATATAAATGTATCTTCTTAAACGGAATTTTGAAAGAGTCAAAATTAGTTAGCGCAATAAAATTAAAAATATAAACTACATATTGTAAAAAATTAATCGAAATAGGCCTTAAAAATAACAAAATATTAAGATTTAAAAAAAAAAAAAATATTTTTTGAAATATTTCGGAATCGTTCATTCATATATAAAATCGCTAGCGAATTCCATGGTTCAAATTCACTTCGTTTCGCCAAAAAAATGGAATTGCTGGTATTTACTTGGGTAAACTATGCCATCCACCAAATTACCGAACCCCCTTTCACAAGTGCATAATGTGAGTGTCGATTGTAACTGTATAAAATAAATAGTCCAATTTAAAATTTTATTCAGTCTTTGAGTTAAACGTTTAAAAGCTTACATGCCTATTGATAATTTCTACATACATTAGAACGTGAATAGAATGTGTTTTAAAATAAAATTATATTTTTCAAAACTTCTGTAATTAATTTTCAAAAAATTAAAAAAATACCAGAGAAGAGAGCCGAGCCCCTAGACACCCTCGTCTTTGCATACGTATATGTTCGAGACCAATATGAAATATTCAGATACATCAAATAAGTTCGTTAAGTATGCGAATTTTTCCGAAAAAAATCTGGTTCTTATCATGTAGTTTGATATGAGATTGTATGATTACTTGCGCAAGCAAACCTTACTTTTCCCTTTTCCTCGAGTTCATCATATCTTGGAATAGCTTTTATTAACTTGGTTTCTTTATCTTCCCACTCGCTGCCGCTTGTTAATTTTCCGGACAGCCCAGAGTGTCTTGGAACGTTTGTAGTGCTGAAGAAATGCAGTTTATCTGTATTTGAATTGATGACGAGTTTGCCATGTCAGAATACTTGGACGTCGCGTATTGATTCAGATAAATAATATTTAGCGCATTTACAGAACTAGTGTGAATTATTGCTTTGGGTCATGAGCGTTTTCAATATATTTTTCTGTTCCTCTTCAATTTTTTTTTTATTTCTTTACACGACGTATCTTTTTCAATTATTTTCACTTGTGCTCAATATAAAATCTGTTCTTAATCATAACGATAACCTAATTGCCAAATCGTGTTAATTTTGAAGGACCAAATCTGATCCGATCGGAGATACGAGTATAGGGATCTGCCATCCGAATTTTAGGTTCTTCACTGTTAAAATGGACGGGCAACTTGTAACATATCTCATGAAGAACACTTCACTGTCTTATCTTATAAATTCGGTACCAAAAGTGCGAGAAGAGAGCCATGGCTGCTTACCCCTTCCGAAATTGGTTGTTTGTTAGAGATTCCGGGCGCGTCAAAAGCTTATATTAGCCCCGTAAGTGTAGTGCATGTTTTTTTCGGGAGATGGCGGTGATCTTCCCTCGCTGAATTGCGAGATCCGCCGGACTATCGCCGGGTAGCGGAGTTTCCCCTTAACTAGGACTCTCCCAATAGGGGAGCACCGCCCCAGCCGGGACAAGCTCTAAGCTTCCGACCGGTCTCCCGTAATATGCGGTAGTGTAGTGCATGTCAGTGTGTGTGTGACGATAGAACGAGGTCGAGGAAGGAAAGATCGCGCGCGGTCCGTGACCCGTTTGTTAGGGTACTGCTCCAGCATTCGCCTGGGGTTGACTGGAGAAACCATGGAAAACTACCGATCAGAGCAACCGGCCGCTAGAATTCTCTTCCGGACAGCAATCAAATTCGACCTAGCTGAAAAGCTAGTGTCGAAAATCCTGCCGCCGTCACGACTCGAATCTAGGACCTCCCGGTCCTTTCGAAGTTGTCGGGCGCATTTCGGGCAAGCGATCTGAACACGCTCATCGCGGCTGCTGCATGGATCGCCTGCGACCTTCTCGAGTTGCGCTCTCAGTCTTGACGCGCGCATGATCGATCATCTGATTGCTACTCGAATGTCATCTGATTATTCTCCGAAGATTCACCAGTTGGAGCCTTCATATGACAACTCCGTCATTCTAAGAATAATGAATTACGCGTGCTTTGTCTAACTTGTGCATTCTCTTGTTCTTCAGCCTGATAAATCATTAACGATCGTTTAGCTTATCGGTTTCCAAATCTGAAGCTGGAATGACCACATAATAGTCTTGTATAGCAATAGGATATCAATGTAGAGTCGCGAATTTAGATATATATTGAATAAATTTTCATTTTTTTTATTTCTAGAACTCTTGAAATGTTTATTACATTTTCTGTAGAAGTTATTAGAAAGGTAATTTTGGAGTTGAAAAAAAGTAATGCTTAGTGGATTGTTTGCACTTAATAACACCTCATGTTTTGGGTACTGTACTTAACCTTAAGTGTTGTTATTTTCTGGATAACACAAGCATTCCAAAATGCACTGTCCCTATTCTTAATAATTATAAATATATAGTTAAAATCGAGTTAAAGCAATATTTAGAAGAAAATGTATCGCAGGCGTCGTAAACAGTTAAATAGAAAACTCTTCTACAAGTTTTGTTTTCAACACGAGACATTAAAATTATATCTATAGAAAAATAAAATTCTTCGGGTTTTGGGAATAAAGCTCATTCAATATAACAAGGTTCATTCGACATCTTAATTATAAATTATTAATAATAAATTATTGAAAATGTGATAGAATTCAAGAAAAATGTTGGTCTCGTAATGGATGTGAATGAATTTGGAACATTGTATCGAGGATTGCCAGTTTGACATGAAACAAGCAAATCGTACGTTTGGAAATGAATCATTACGTTTAATCGCCGCATTGTAACTACTCATGAGATGTATACGAGTAGTCAGTTAATATTATGTACGTCTGAAAGCCTCCACTAGAATTTTTGTAAATGTATAAATTAATTAATTATTAATGTGTAAAGATGGAATAGTTGGCCTTATAGCCTGAGCCTGCTCACAAAAAAAGATAATTTTAATATTATTTACAATTAAAATCTTATTAAAAATTTGTTTACACTTTCTGGATAAACATTAGTTCTAAATATTACAACCAGTTCATTCGCTGTACCTTCACAAATTATATCTTGCATACACTGAATTACCAGTTTTTCTTTTTTGTACTGCGTTCTTTTTAATAGTCTCTTGTGCACATTTAACTTTGATGCCGTACAATATATAATACCCGTCGAAAATGACAGGGGGAAATAAAATTCCCTTATTAATAATTCATTAAACCGAATAGTAGAACTCAGTGTAATTTTTTAATACTTAATTCAAGTTTCTTTCGGTTTCAACATTTTTCTTTATCAGTAATAGGTTCTCAAACCGCAATCCTCAAGGGGACCACGAATCGATTTTAGGGAAATACGTAAGGGGTCACCAGATGAAATTTTGTGCTACTTGCTACTGTGACTAATTGCCATGTATCATAAAGGAATCCAATATAGTTCTGATATTTCTTGAAATCGTTTAGGCACATTGAGTTCCGAGAAGTCTTTCGAGTTTTGTGAAGAGTCAATAATCTGTTGCGTTTCTGTTACGGGATTCAGAATCTTCCTTCATATGTTATCTGTTACGGATATCTGCATCTCGGATATCTAAAGTTTATTTTCAATTATTTTTACTAAAAGTAACGTTGTTGCTACTTGTAGTTTATTGAAATGGGGTCGCAATGCAATCTAAAAAAAATTGTAAAGCGATCGTCATGCAAGGATTGTTGTAGTGATATTGAATTTTTTGATCCGAGCCACCACATAAAATCAAGAAAGTCGGCAAACTAAATCAGTGTATGGAAGTCTTAAGATGTATTTTGCAAACTCAGTTTCCATGATTATCTAACCGCTGTACTCTCTGAAAATGCGAAACCTAATTTTTCCGTAAGATGTTCTTATACCATCACATTTTATAGCGTCTCGATAGGTGTTAATGTTGTATTGCTTTGGGGACGTACTATCGGTTTTTGTTGTTGTTTTTGGGGGGGGGGAGGGGCAGTGCATTCTCAAACCATGAGTAATAATAGGCAAAAACATTGTTTCTATCTTCGCCAGTTGCTTAAACTTCAGGATATAATCTCAGGGACGCAGGAACTTGTTATAAATTTATTTAATGAAGCTAAGAAACTAACTTTTTTCTTCAGAATGACTCGCGGCACACTCTCACAACAAAAATTCTCAACACATATGTACATTCTGAGGTGTGTTTATAACAATGATCTCAAACTAGAAATTCTCATTTAAAACAATTTGAAAAATTGTGCTTAATTTCTAATTTAAATTTTTTCAAGTTTCATTCAAATAATTTGAAGCTAAATCTAGAAATCGCAGAATGGTTCAAACCGGTCCTAAATTTAAAGTTCCAAACATGCTACCAGAAGAGGCGATGAACAGCCGGAAAGTTTCATAAGTTTCGATACACAAGCCGCAACTGTCCACATGCGCCTGCTTCCTGACAGCCAATAATCAGTTTCTTTGTTGTGCAATCACAGAACCTCTGGATCTCCGCCGACTGGTTTGCGAAATATTGAGCGCGGTTGAACTGACAAAAGAAAAAAAAAGTCACTAATGCTAACAGTAAAAAGTCAATTTTTAGTGGTAAGTGGTAATACTCATTACCTTGTCAGCAACAAGAAATGTATTAAATTAATGTTTTGGGAAAATGTATGTGTTGGTTAATTGAAACTTTGAATGGTTCAATTAATATTGTTAGGTTTACCTTGGAACCCGTATGAAAACGAGTGCCCTCTGTTTAGTGTGAGTGTGCATGTGCATATGTGTGAGTGTACATGTGCATATGTGTGAGTGTTGGTGTTATATATTCAGAATGTGTCGGAATGAATGTTACAAACTTCAACGTGAGGTAAGGAAGCTGTGAACTTGTGGGGAAATCTCATTTAATGCAGCTACTCGTACAATTTTGAACAGCGGTCTCCTTATTCTGATATTGGACGGGTATACCTTCTTGACACATTTTCGTGTGCCTCAACTTCGTGTGCGTCAACCCTTCAGTACAAGATGAGTAGTCTTCCAATCACGGACACAGTGATCATAATTACGTGTGTGTAGTTTCCCCCACTTCACGTCAACTCAAGTCACTGCAGTGCCTCTGGCCGGGAGGTCCTAGGTTCGAGTCCCGACGGTGACAGGATTTTCGACACTGGCTTTTCAGCTTGGTCCAATTTAGTTGCTGTCTGGAGAAAAATTCTTGCGGCCGACTGCTCTGATCGGTAGTTTCCATGGTTTCTCCTATCAACACCAGGCGAATGCCGGAGCAGTACCCTACCAAACGGGCTACGGACCGCGCGCGATCTTTCCTTCCTCTTCCTTGTTCTACCATCACCCCTTACTTACATACATTTACACTAATGGCAAAATCCCGCTAGTCGACGGTAGGTCGGCTCCGGATCTCGTCATCCAGCGGGGCAAGATCTCCGCCACCCCTCGAGGAACTCCACTTATGGGCTAATGCCCTTAGCAGTTGCCGCGCCCGGAATCACTGACAATCAATCAATTCCCCACTTCCTTCCCTAGAAGTTTGTAACATTCATTCCGAGTGGCGATGACGTGCTGTACTGTGCTGTACTGTACTGTACTGTGATGTAGTGTACTGTGCTGTACTGTACTGTACTGTGCTGTACTGTACTATGCTGTGCTGACTGTACTATGCTGTGCTGTACTGTACTATGCTGTGCTGTACTATGCTGTGCTGTACTATGCTGTACTGTACTATGCTGTGCTGTACTATGCTGTGCTGTACTATGCTGTGCTGTGCTGTGCTGTACTGTGCTGTTGTACTGTACTATGCTGTACTGTACTATGCTGTACTGTACTATGCTGTACTGTACTATGCTGTACTGTACTATGCTGTACTGTACTATGCTGTACTGTACTATGCTGTACTGTACTATGCTGTACTGTACTATGCTGTACTGTACTATGCTGTGCTGTACTATGCTGTACTGTGCTGTGCTGTGCTGTACTGTGCTGTGCTATGCTGTATGGTATGCGTGCTGTGCGTGTGCTGGCGAGTGAAGGCGGTTGTGCGTGTGCGTGCGCAGGCCCTGTGGCGCCTGGGGAAGCGGGCGCCGCGCGTGAAGCCGCACGTGGACTGCGTGACGTCGCGGCCGCTGACGCGCCTGCCGGGCTTCGTGGACGTGCACGTGCACCTGCGGGAGCCCGGCGCCACCCACAAGGAGGACTTCGCGTCGGGCACGGCGGCGGCGCTCGCCGGCGGCGTCACCATGGTGCTCGCCATGCCCAACACCGCGCCGCCCGTCACCGACCGCGCCACGCTCGCCATGGAAGGTTTTTTTTTTTTTTTTTTTTTTTTTTTAATTTAAGTCGCTTCAACATGTAGGTCATTAGCGACCACTATTGGAGTTAACTTGATTGTTTATTGGGGGGCTGTGAATATGGAACGATATGGTGATAAGGGGTGAAAGGACGGTCACAAATACAACCGTGCCCGAGGTGGGACTCGAACCCGCGACACTTCTGTCTTAGCCACTGGATCAGCATAGATGGCGTTGTCGACGTTTTCAAACAATATAATGTTATGTTATTACTGGGGGGCAGATTTTGATGATATAAAACATCGCCAAAAATCATCAATAAAATGCTCTTAAAATGTTTTATAAATGCCCTTAAAAGCAAAGAAAAACAACATAAAAAATCTGATCAAAACTAGTTCAGATGAACAACTTAAGGTGTTGGATATGTTACTGCTGCAATCGGGGCTGCTTTTATTCGTTTAAGTTAACTCAGCTTTCAAACTTTTGGTTTGGATTGTTCTTTACCAGAAAATCTGTGTTTGGTTATCCCGAAATAGGCTGAACAGCAAATGTCGCTGCCAGGCGTCACAGGAACCTCGGATTACATACTCAAAATGACTGACATTACAACTTCTGAGCGAAGAAATCGAATAAGCTACCAGGAATCTGTGGAGAACATTTGTTGCATCTCGTAAAAGTTATTTGAAGCAAATAGCATTAAAAAGACATTAGTCAATAAAATCAGCAAAAAATACATACAAAATGACGAGAAAAGTTAAAAAATCTTATTAGTCGAAAGCAATTAAACATGCAGAAAAGGCCGTATAAAAATGTGACATTTCCTTGTGTCATAATATAAAATGAATGACAACACTAAACGACATTGTGCTAGATTGAAAAAAAAATGACATTTCATTAAAATCCGCCCCTAGTTGTAACATATATGTTAAAACGTGTTATAACAATATAAGTTATATAACATAGATTGGTTTAAGGCGATGTTTTACAACATCGATGTTTTGTGCTCGGTGTTTGGTTTGTGAATGCAAAAGTTCCATACTCACATTATTTTTAAAGTTAAAATATGAAATAATTAATGATTCCATTGACAGTTTATATGTTCAAAAGCAGCGAACGCTTTTTAAAACCTTCCTTCATTGAGCAGACTATCTCTTCTCCGAGAGATAACCTCGATGCCTTGATATTTCGTAAATTTTTCCTCGTATTTTTAGTTTTGGTCAGGTAAAACTCGGTTATTAATTAATAAACACTACTCTTGTCAAATTAAATTATGCGTCGCACCAACGTAAATGTTGGAAGTTACTAAACCAGTTTTAAAAACATCCATAGTTTTGGGCCGAAGTATTATCAATATAGACGTTTTGATTTTGAAACATCGATGTTTTATTATCGATGTCGCAACCCTTGGAGAGCGCGTTCTCCCGCTTGCGCCCTCGCGGGCAAGCAGTCCTGTTCACGGCGACTGTCTCACACGTGGTGTGATTAACGGGACGCTGACAAACCCGAAAACGGCTGGCAAAATGCCGATCTTTGTACATTTCCAAGGAAGTTGGAGGGAACGCAAATGCAGGAGAGGACCAACAGCCGAATGGACTTTGTATACATTAGTTTAGCATTTATAATCTAATATATTGGCGAGATTTTTACTAGGATAAGAGGTTTGTAAATGATATACGTTCTAAAAATTAAGTTTTTTGAGGATTTTTGTAACGTTACTCTTATTATGAAAAAATGCTACAGTTTTTTTATACTTTTTAGTATTTTTTTATGCAAAACTTATTCGAATTAACATACACTACAAAAATTATCTGATAAATATTTATTGCATAAAAGTTACACTATGTATATATTTTTGTGTGTGTAACACAGAATGTTTGAAGAACCACAAACGTTTGAGTGATTGCTTCCAAATTTGGACTGAATACTTATGAGCGGTCGAGAATCAAAATCGCGGGGATTGCGTTTCCAAATGTTACCTCGAAGTGTTTTTATACAAAATTCGGCGCAATGCAACCGCACTGTATTTATGTATTAAGGAATTGTGTTGCAGCGGTGTAGTATGTGGCTCTATTGAATCAGCGGTGCGGTTTGTGTATGTACTGAACCACCTTTAAAAAAATTATTGGTCGAAGCATTAATATCGATGTTTTTGTACACGATCTTTTGAAAATAAATCGAAAATTGAATATTATTGTAAACATTGATGTTTTGTAATCGATGTCGCATCACTATTGGAGAGAAGGGGATGACGAGGGTGCAAAATATTTTCCATTTTAACCTGTAGATAGAATTCATTCCTTTCCCTTCTAGCAACGTCTGGTTTCTTCTTGTAGTAGCTTTTGATATTGGAGTAGCTCTATATATTTTGTCTTTTTCTCGGTGTGAATTAATGAATCCAATTTATTTTTATTCTACCGCTAATTTTTCCCACACTTTTCGAAAATCTTGTAAGCATGCCACCTTTGAAAATATTTGGGGAACCCCTATTAAATCGAAAATTCCTAATTCTCTTTAAAAATATTTATTTTCTCGTACACTACTCACGTAGAATACAGAACGTTATGTAATGTAGTAGCGAGAAACGGCGATTTTTTGTCAGAAAAGGTTGTGGTGCGGATCCCCAATGCTGAAAAAGTGAATAATTTTCATCCCTATGTATTGTAAATTACTTCCTCCAACATACTGTGTAGTCAGGATCCACATTTTGTGGGTCCCTGATACCGAAATATTTGTTTATGGCAAAATGTCCTACCATTCGTCTGTCGATAAACGCTAGCGACTATACCTTGTACATGATTATTACCAAAATTCATATTCCTTATTCGATCTGGCGGATGTTGGGATCCCTTACATTTGAAACGTATGTTTTGGTTTTTGGAGTACTTTACATGAAGCCAGAACGACATATTCATACCTTTTCTCAAAAATTGCCCCAAAGTTTTTCTTCCATTTTGCTCAGTACGCTTGTAAAAATGACGCATGTACGATTTTCGTAGAACTCTCTGAATTTGAGAAATTCGCACAAGTTTAAAAATAATACGAGAAATGATGTGCTGTGGTAGTGCCAGTAGATCAAGTTGTAACTTTTATAAATTAGAGTTTAATGAAGATTAAGAGTTTAAGAGTTTAATGAAGATTTTATCCCCCTCTTTTTTACTTTCTCGCTGCCGTGGTAGATGCGAAACGACTGTCTGTGAACAATGTTAGCGGCTAAACCGTTAAGCCGATTTTCTCCAAAAATCGGCTTAATCGTTCAGCCGATTTTCTCCAAAAATTAAATGCCCCAATCGATGTGGCTGATGTCGCGGCCCCTTGAATTTGAAGCGATATTTTAATTTTGGTGGCTACTTTAAATGACGCCCCTGGGACATTTTCAAAAAGATGGCTCCATCGTTTTTGTGTGGAGTTTGTTGTTGAATAGTGTGAAGGATGTTTTAGAGAATGGTGCACGTCTCATTTTCGTTGAAAACACGTTGAAAATTGCAAAAGTTCAACAACAAAAATTCTGCGTCTTCCTACAACTAAAATTATGAAAATCTAGACTTTTTTCTTTAATTAAATCTGTTTCTTAAAGATAGATTTTGAAATAAGATATGTAAAATTTTTTGAAAATTTGAGTATTTTTCGCCTAATTTTGAGTGCAATATACACCAATTTTAATGTTTGTTAAACTATTTTTTTCAATAACGGTTCTATCGTTTTTGATGAAATTTAGTTGGATAGTCTGAAGGACGTAAAGAGAATAGTGTAGGTCTAGTGTTGTGTGAAAATCCTAATTTATCGAAAATTGAAAAAATTCCAATTTTTTTTGGCGTCTTCCTGCAACTACAATTATGAAGATACAATTTTATTACTTAATGAATTGTGTTAATCAAAAAACATCTTCTAGTGAGGTCATGATGAATTTTTTGAAAACGTGAGTATTTTTTGTGTAGTTTGGCGACAGGCATAGTTGCCCGCTCCCAATTTACTGCGCTTTGTGTTGGTAAAATAAATAGTTCTGCTAAGCAGTAGGATTGTACGCAAGTTAGAATTTGTATATTATTTCATATTTCTTAGTTATAACTTTTGATATAAGTTTTAAAATTAATCTTTTAGAAATTTTTAAAGCCTATGTTAAATTGCGCCCTTTAATTGAGTAATGTGAAAACGAATAGATTTCGCTTTACTTAATACGATATGAGAATGATAAGAAAGGCGTGTAAACACAGAGTAATTTTGATGAATATAAAAATATTATTACTTTATTATTACGTATTACTTGTATCTTCTTTCCGCCTATCTTTCCATTGTACACACAATTTCCTAACTGTCTCTTATTGATCTCTCAAAACAACTTCAATTTTTTTAAATCCAAGATTGCCAAGTGATTCCAAACATTTCAAGTCTGGCGGGCAGATTTTTCTGTATATTAATGAGTTGCCGCTGTCGGAGCGCTACTTGCAATCTGGTGAACGGCGACTGGAACAAAAAGTATTTCTGGTTGCATACTCTCAGATGAATGAGCTGCATCTTGTAGCCAACAAAATCGAGATATTCCCGAAGGTAAATTTGTAAAACGGAATACTTTAAACAAAAAAAAGGGTTTTGAAATTAACAAAGAAAGGCAATTTTAACTTTGACTATGTAGCAATGGTGTTAGTGGCTACATCACATTGTAGTGACTCAATGTGCTCATTTTTAAGATTGATTTAAAACTATTCACGGAAGAGATAACACAGTGGATAGAGAAAAAAAAAGTTAAAAAATTGTTCCGATTGGCATTTTTGACTGGTGTATGCGAAGGTGTATATAATTATTAGCTGAGAAGTGTTAGTATATTCATAATAGACGTATATACTAACACTTCATTTCGCAATTGTTACTTTGTCTAATTTATTGAGTCCACTCCCACTCTATGGAAATTTCCCAAACGGGAATTGCTTGATGGAGGTTAGCACCTGCCGAATCACGCTGCCATGCGATAACGATCGACGGAGTAGAATTCCCGAAAACTATTGAAGCGCAAGCTGCTATCATCCGAAGCACGGAGCACGAACTCGCCCATTTCAGAGAGGCAACATGACTCTGCAGAGTAAGTTAATCTAAACAACAGAAAGGTGATTACCATCTTACCAAGGGCTTTAAATTTGCATTTCAATGCCACAGTTGTTTTATATATTTTTTTTGTTTGTTTGTTTTTTACCTTACATTATGACACCACGCATTCATAAATATTGAGTACCGTTGGAGAAATTGTGTGTGTGTGCTTTCAGTGAGAAACAATATAATTAAAAGCCAATCTTGGATCAGCCAGTTACTAGAATTAAAAAGGTTTGAACAGATCTTCACGTACACGCAGTTTTTCTTCTTTTCAGAAGTGTCTCACGTTTATCAACGCATCCCGCCCCTCTGACTGTGTTGCGAATTTTTAGATCAATATAAACCCTCCAAATGAACATTGACAAACCCTAGGGATTGCTGTGGAAATATGGCGGAGAAGCAATATTAGGTCCGTTGTTTTGAAGTATTGCTCAGTCATCTGCTTGGATCTGACTGGGAGGTCCTAGGTTCGAGTCCTGACGGCGACAGGATTTACGACACTAGCTTTTCAGCTAGGTCGAATTCAGTCGCTGTCTGGAGGAGAATTCTAGCGGCCGGCTGCTCTGATCGGTAGTTTTCCGTGGTTTCTCCGATCAACACCAGGCGAATGCCGGAGCAGTACCTTACCAAATGGGCCACGGACCGCGCGCGATCTTTCCTTCCTCTTTTTTGTCCTATCCTCACCCCCTTACACACACACTTACACTAACATGTACAACACTACCACATATTCCGGGAGACCAGTCGGGAGCTTAGAGCTTATCCCGGCTGGGGCGGTGCCCCGCTGGTGGGAGAGTCCTGGTTAGGGGGAACCTCACTAGCCGACGGTAGGTTGGCGCCGGATCTCGCCATCCAGCGGGGGAAGATCACCGCCATCTCCCTAGAAAAAACCTACACTACACTGACGGGACTAATGACCAAAGCAGTTGACGCGCCCGGAAACACGAAAAAAAAACAACCAAACCATCTGCTTGGAAATGATGAAAAACTATTTCGCAAAACGCATAGAGTTCTCACGACCACACGACCGCCTCGAGTTCTCATTCAGGCAGTGATCTGCTTAGTTTGTCACCAATGTCGAAGATCCGACACCGCTGGGACGCGGAACTTTCGCTAGCATGTATAGACCTGGGAATTTCTCTTCAGGAGTGAACTTTAGAATTGCAACATCTAATATAAATGTTTTCCCAATGAAGCCCGTTTTCATTTTCAGAGGCATACACAGTTCTTGTTTCACCTTTACGTGCATTTTCATTATTCTAAAACATTTGAAAGATTATCAGTGCCAATCATTGTGTAAATTTGGGGTAAGTGTGCATTAGTCTGAATTTACAGCAAGATGAAAGTAAGATGGTGGTAGTAATTGTATTACAATTCAGGATGAATTTTATAATCTTCATTTCTATTCCCGAAAAATATTTGTATTAATTACCTATATGAAAATATCATCAAAACGGATACTTTGTAATTTAAATTTAAAAAATTTTTTTTTAAAAAAATTAAATTAAAAAGTATATTTCACGAATTAAAAACGATATGAAAATACATTAAAGATAACTCCTGAATACTTGCGGAGCAGAATGTAACTGCTGCACACACTACGTATTTGACGTATCCCGATAATTATCGTATTTTATCGATATTTCCTCTATATTATTTTACTGAAAATTGCTTTGATCTTGGTATTCATTAAAATTTAAGTTTCTCTTAACGGCATTGTTTGAAACGAATTAAACAACAATATTGATAATGGGGGTGACAGAACTATTAGAAATGAAGACTAAGAGTACGCATAGGAACTAGGTTCATTCTTAGATAGCATCACTTCATTATTTGAAAATATTTGCTCTAGGCCATCGATACTCAGGGTGGGGCAAAATACTTCAAATTTAGTATTTAAATACTTCACCAAAATAATTTGTAAATAAGTATTTAAATACATAAAATACTTGAAATATTCAAAATACAGTCAATATAATAATTTTGTAATAAACCTTATTTATTTTATAACAATATATGAAATTGTCAACTTCAATAAATTAGTAATTGTCAGTCATATAAATTGCTGAACAATATGTAGCCTCGCAATCTTAAGCTCTGTCAAGGTCAGTCATGGGCCAGCTGACTACCAGTCAACTCTTTTCCGGAAATGAAATATCTTTCTGAACAACACTTTTATTATTTATGCTCCAGTACATAATATATAAACTATCCGCAGCGACAACCTAGTGGATCTGCAAGCAGGTTTTCTTACCTCGACATCTCAAAGAATTCTGATTATTTATTTTTTTATGTTCCTCAACAATGTCTCATGTTGCTAGACAGGAACAAACCATTACGTTACAAATAACTGTAATATTAGAGGGGCATTGAATAAGTAACGAGACAAATTGCTGCAACTCAAAAACATATTTACTTAATGAATTTACTATATTTATTTACTTTGTCTACTTCTCCATATAGTCTCGAAGAACACTCTTTTACGTCAAAAACAGTTAAAAACTGTGTGTAACGTGCTGTGGGGAGAAGTGAATTCTGTGCAGGTTTTCAAAATTCTGAAATCCCTACCTTAAGCCATATACTACTTGAATTTTGAATACAAGAAAATGAGAGTTTTGCAAGGATTGTTAATAAAAGATTCGTTCCGATGTAATAATACTTCCTGCCGAGAAGCAAAACAAACTGCCATCTCAGCATTTGCTCAAAGGATCAGGGAAATTGGCCGAAAAACCTGATTAAGATAAGGTGTCACTGACCCAGAAGCTGCGGTACAATACTTGTTACAGGTTGTTTAGGATTTCAGTCCAAATGATAAATAATACATCAAGTATCACAGTTAAAATTAATGTTACTTTCCTTTCGATGCCCAGTGTAGTATCTAATTGTATAGGAACAATTGTGCAGCAGAAACGATTTTATTTGGGATTTAAACTTCTCTATCGAATTTAATCGGTTAATGTCATCTGGCAAAGTGTTGTAAAATAATGTACCCTCGCTTGCACAAAAAATGGGCGATGTCCTGAGCCGAACTTTACCAGAGTTTTCCGACCCCTGCCCCGCCCTGCGGGATCGAGCTGACCAATCCGCTTTAACTTCATTTCAGGAGGTGGACTATTAATCTTGAACATTACAAAATGGCGGTGCTGGCGAGTTATATTATAGTAAATATTTGAATATAAATATTAAATCAACCAACAGTTTTAATAAATTTTTGTATATACATTTAATTACATAAAAAGGCATGCAATTTCCCAGTAAGAACATATTTTAAAACTGTCATAAAACGGTTTTTGCAAAAATAACACTGGACAACGACTATTAAGCTCCATGTCTACATTTCGTCGTTTATTATTGTATATTTAATATAAATGCAAATAATTTGCATTGTATGCATTGTTCAACCTAGTTATTTTATTAGAAAAATTAATAACTTAAAGAAATACGTTTTAGAGTCAGTGTCACAAACACATCTCCGAGATAGCAGCTTTCAATTGTGAAATACTTCATCATCAATTTCTCAGATGACGCAATTAAAAAATACTATATGGTCACGGACATTAATATTGTAATAAAATAGTTTTGATATTAAAATACTAAATAAACTTAAAGTATTTAAAGTTCATTTAGTCACAATGAAGTTTTCTACTGCAGACATTATGATTGGTAAAGTGAGCTGTAAGCAAATGAATGATTTTGATCTTTTGTTTTGGGGATCACAATTAATTACCTCTTCAATCTAACGTTAGGGTGATTGCATTTTAATGGAGTTCTTTACTGCAAATATTAAAAATCATATGTGATACCTAGTCTTTGAGGATTTTTGCGTGAGAAGCAAAACGACAAATGACTCTTATATAACATTTTAATATCTTAATGTTTGCAAAGGTAGAAACACCAGCTTTTGTCTTTGCGTGAACATTGAGGAAACACACACACACACACACACACACACACACACATCACACATACAGACATACACACACACACACTCATATCAATATATTACTTACATGTAATTTATGTATGATTTCAATCAACAATGAAATTAATATATTTATATTATTATAGCAGTATATTTTTACATTACGATATTTTTTTTTTTGTGAGACGAGCCATGCACACAAAATTTTTTTCACGTCATCGGGATAATACACCCGCTTCTTCTAGATAAGCAGACATGCAAACACTGTTTTGCTAATCCATTAAGAATCACTAGAGATTCCCTGTCATAAATTATTTCAAAATTGTAATTGTTAATAATGTTTCAAAATTTTGTCAAACTTCGAAATCTGTGTCACAGGTAATCGTTAGAAAATGAATAGGATCCTCTTCTGTAAAATATTGTTGCAAAATAAAATTTTCTACTTTCATACATTTTACATTTCATACAAAATAGCCAATTTATTGAATATGTGTTCACTAACGCATCTTCAGTAATATTGCACTGCATATTTATAATTTTTAATGAATTGTTAATAAATATTGTAAACAAAATAAGCAATTAATTTTTTTTATTTGGGAAAAATTTTATTTAAGTTATAAATATTTATAAAGTAATTTAATTAAAGTACTATAATATGAATTAAGGTTGAATTTTAAAACTATAACTACAAAATTTATTATTGTTGAAACGCATTGCTACTATATTACAATGTAACGTTTTAAAATGTACTGCCCATTGATTGAGAGTTTGTGTTCGTATACAGTATATCTCACGCAGAGACGATTTTACAAAGAAAATCTAAATAACGAAATAACCTCAAATTTATAATTCATTGGCATTTGGTCGCACACTTCGGCGACCACTTTAATGCATAGGTCGGAAGAAGGAGAAATCTGCCTGGTTCGTAACCAAATCTTCAGAGTCACCATTAGTTCCTTTTACTTAAGTCTTAGAATTCCGAAAGTGATACTAGATATTTCAACATTAACTTGAGAATACATGTGGCATACCATGTGAGAGAAATGATGAACAAATGTCTGGAGTTTTTAAAAAAATCTGCCTTTGGAATACTGCATCAGAAGTCCTACTGGCTATTGTAATTACATTTTCTGTCATTCGTCGATAAACTGCCGAACACTTTCCGTGAATTATGTTATCGCTGCAAAGCGAAAGATTTCCAGTTTAAAGAGACCCACATATGTTATTGTTGGATCGAAAATAGATTTTAATTGTGGAATTGACGTTATTCATTTGTGCAACATATAAGAAATTTGAATTTACTATTTGTGATAGTTTTCTTTTTACTTCAGTCCCGTCAATTTTTCGAAAACATAATTCAATTATCTTTTTTTTTACCTAAATACAATATTTACTTTTCGACCTGTCAATTCGGAAGAATAGTTGTTCCCATTGAAAAAGCGATCATGCTGATAAATGGACAAGGTTTACAAATATCATAAATACCAAATAGAGTAATATCTGATATTTGTTATCTAAAGGACTCCTCTAGAAAATAATCAAATTTTCTTTGTTTTCATTTAATATTTTCAAATAAGAACGTTAATTTGCTTTTGGTTTGGTAAGCGGGGCAAGATCTTAACAGATCTTGCCCCGCTTACTTGTGCCAGCACATAATAACAAGGCTTCTTAATCCGGTATCTTCCACTTCGGGTTTAAGGTAATTAATTAATTGTTAAGCGAGTATTTTACAGTTCTAATGACCGTTTTTCGCAATCTACACACCAATGTTTTTTATTCCGTCAGGCATTTTCCTCTATTCTTCTGCCCTTCATTGTCAAATCGATGACGTACTTACAAGATTTCCTTGGCCTTCCTCGCTTTCTTCTTTCGAAAGGGATTCACTCAAAGATAATTTTTGATATTCTGTCAGCATGCATTCTGCAGCATACTATTGGAGTTGTTTGGATTCTACATTTTCGATCACTTGTCTCTCAATCATTATTATCTGTCTAATCTCTTCGTTTAGTATTCTATCAAACAGTATACTGACAACATCGTCTCCAAAAATTCATTTTCATAGCATTTAACCGAGAGTTTATTGCATCATTTTAATTCTAATTTCCGATTCATACGTATCACAGCTCTCCACCATTGTCTTGTATATTGTCTCTTAGTTTTCTTTCGAAAATTTTTGTTTTATAAAATATTATGAATACTAATAATTGGCCTTCCCTAGCTTATTTTTAATAAAGTCAATATTATTAGATCCCCCTGCTCTAATAATCACTCCGATATATTTAAATTCCTTTCCTACTGGAAATATACCTATTTCTGTTCTAGATCATATCGAGATTTCCCTACAACCATGTGTCTTGACTTGAATGAATGATTGAAAATTTAATAATGGACTTGATAATTTAATCAATATCATTCACAACAATGTAGCCTTTCAGAATGTTAGCAAATGGGCATGATAAACATATTTCTTCAAGGACTTGTTTATTAATCATTACATATAAACAATGTAGCCTTTCAGAATGGTAGCTAAAATTTATCTGCGTGACGCATGTTAACAAACACTTCACATATTACATTCTCGTATACTTACGTATATACAGAGTAATATACGTAGTATAGAGAATGTTATATAATGCTGCGCGAAAAAAACTGCGCATTTTCTGCGAAAACATCATTGCCGCGCTCTGGTGACGAAAAACTGAATCAAAAAATTGCTAAATTAAGAGAAAAAAGTCCTCTAACACGCGGTGTAGCCATAATTCCAGTCTTGTGGATCCGTGATGCCAAAAAACCATTTGGAAAGCAAAACGTCCGTCTGTCCGTCTGATACAACTCTAGCGCCTAAACCATGCATACGATTTTTCCAAATTGAAGAAACCCTGTCGTTTTCGCCTGAGCTGAAGCTAGTGATTTTGAAAACATTCATTAATTTTTGGGGGGACTATTTGGAGCCTTCCGGACATTTTAATTTTTTTTCAAAAACGACTCCAATTTTTTTCTGTAAATTTCTTTTAAGGACTGTTTACTCTATAGTAAAATACGCTTATAAAGGTAGAATATGTCTAATTGTCACGGTTAACTCAATTTTGAAAAATCGCTAAAATTTGAATATTTTGCAGGTCTTACTACAACTACAAAATTAAAGATAGAGATTTTTGTATCAAATGAATTGTGTTGCTTATAATTAGAGCTCTTTTAATAAGGTCATGCAATTTTAAAGTTTTAGTTGATTTCGCACAATATGGGCAATATTGCAATTCTAAAATTTACATAAACAAGATTTTCTCAAAACGGCTCCAAATTTTTTCTTTTAATTTGTGATTGGAGTAACGCCAAATGCAGCCTATCCGATGACAGAAACCAGATATTGCTCAATTCTTTTGTTTTTTCAAAAATTACAAAATGTAATTGTTTTGACTTTTCTCTCACATTGGTAATATTTACATTAGAGGTAATTTCTTCACTTAATTTTATTTGAGTAAATGTGCTTTAAAAATGTCAAAAAAGTTTTTCGAAGTCCCAATAGTTTTTGTAAAAATGACCTCAAAATTCCGCATTTTCAGAAACGCTTAAACGCTATTTTCTAAAAAATGACTTCAAATGTGTTCTTTAAACTTTTCCAATTGATAGTGCTAATTGCACTTTTAATATGACGCAAAGTTCATTTTTATATTCTTTTGTTTTTTCAAAAATTACACAAATGTAATTTTTTGAAATATCTCTTACACCGTTAATATGCCCGTTTAAATAGATGTGTATACATTATTTAACTTGTGAGTAGAAGTGCTATTTGGAACCGAGAAGTTGAGAAAATGTCAAAAAATGTATTTTGTGCGGCGATAGATGTCAGATGGCAAGAGAACGGAGCAAAACCTTAAAACCAGTCCACACAAAGAAAATTATAAACATTTGCTACGAGAAAGTCTGTCCCATTCTGTAGCACCTCTAGTTCTTCATATTTTGTATGGAAGTGTAAGCATTTCTTATTTTTTACAAAAAAGAAAATATTTCAGCTAGATAACTTGACAAAAGAACAGAGAGCCGCCAATAACATTAATTACAAAGGACGTAATACTCGTATTAGGGATTGGAAGAAATGAACATACTAGTGTAAAACCAAAACGGCCTATGAAGAGGAAAATATGGAGTAGTAGCAGATCTGGTAAACGACCAGTGATCGAAAGTACGTCAAATTCCTTCCGCTATTGTAATGGTATCTTCTTGCAAAGAAAAGGAATGTTTAGAACATTCTCGACATCGTTATTAGAATTTATTTTAATTGCTCGTCAATAAAAATCCCTGATATCATACCGGATTCGAACACGCGTTCCTCGATTGTGAAGCCACGCACTTAAACGACTGCGCTACCAACACAGACATAAGTACGGATATCCGTTAACTTAATTAAGATTCTTACGAATTTTGTCTTCAAACTCCTTGCTTTTCCGCACTTCTGCAATTTAAAATATTAAATAAATTACCTCTAAGAGACAATAAGAAAGCAAAGAAATCTACGCGGCACTATAAAATAGTTAATTCTACTTAGAATGTTTCAGTTCAGTACTATGTAATTTTTGCGTGAAGGCGCTTCGGCCTGACGCTCAACCCTTATCGCCTCTGCCCAAGGTGAGATTATTAGACGTGATAACGTTGGGCTAGCAGACAAGTTTCGACACGGCCCGACATTCAGAATTCATTTGCTGCAAGTAATTACTAGAATCTAAGAAACATTTATTGACTTCAAGAAAAATCACCTATCATTACTCAGTTATCTTTTTGTTCATCTACTCACATTTATATAAAAATAAACTCTTATTTTATCGTGTTATTGGTAATGTTTTCTTAATATATAACAAATGTTACACTATTAACACTTCATTCGTTTTTGAAAACTCTCAAACGACAACTGTAAATGCATACCTTAAATTATTGAAAAGGAAAAGTATTAATTAAAATCTCACACATAGTCAAAAATAAAAAGTTGCATGAACAGGCCAGGACGTGAACTCGAGTCTTCCAGTTCTTCAAACAAGCACCTGAACTACATGACGTCACTCCCTGCAGTCACTTATACAATGTTTTACTTATTAGGATGTGTTGACGAGTGATACTTGAGTTTTGCTAGCTGAAGACAGGAATGTTGCTTGCAACGAAAGAAACAGTAAAAGTACGATTTCGCAAAATCGGTTTTGAAACGTTTTAATAGTAAGAAAAGAAAAACTGTTTCATTGCAGTTTTGCATTTCAAACCATGCTTTAAAATTGTAAATATTGCTTGCACTTTTGCACGAAAAAGGCCATCATTTCAAGAAAGCCTACATGATTGTTATGCAAGAACGAATTATGGACAACAAATTTCATTTGAAGGACAAATCTGTTTTCAATTTTGTAGTTGTAGGAAGACGCCCAAAAATGTTCAAACTTTAAAATTTTCGAAAATTCAGAGTTAACCATGAAAATTGGAACTATGTCATCCTTCTAAGTGTATTTTACTTATTCTTACCAGAAAATTAGAGCCTTTTTGAGAAAATTTTGAAAATGTCCGAAAGGCTTCATGTAAAGTACCTCAAATTTCAAAGATTTTTCAAAATTTCCAAGCTTCAACTACAGCCAGAAAAACAGGGGTTTCTTCAATTTGGAAAGGATCGTACGTGTGGTTTAGGCGCTAGTAGTGATCACAGATGGATGGACGGATGGACGGTAAAACCACTTTTTCGACTCCAAAACGTGTATTACCGTTTAATCGCGAAATCGATTTTCCGCTGTATTACATAACTTTCTCTATACTACGTATACGCACGAATATACTACGTATATACGTCACATACGAATATACTACGTATACTACGTATATTCGTGCGTATACGAGAAACTAAAAACCAGAAGTACAAGTTTTGTTTTGTGCTGAGATAACGAATTATCATAGTTCAAAATCCATCTAAACGTGTTACAGCAGTTCCAAAAGGTGAGATACAAAAAACAGTACTGAGAATTTTCTGCATTACTGATTGTCATTTCAAGGTAAGTTTATTTTTTACATAAATGATTCATATTGCAAAATATGAATGTATTTATGTAATCAAGAAAAAACGAGTAATTTGTCACAATCTGGGCACGACGTTTTGTAAAAGTCACAACTTTGATATCAATTACTTAAAGGTCCAGACCTTCCCTCATACTGACTTACGTAAATGATGACAGCGGTGACAAATATCAAATGCGTGGGGAATACACGAGCCCAAGAACCCAACTGTAAAACGCATTTTTTCGGAAGCTCAGTGGTCAGAGCAACTGGTCGTAAATCGAACGATGCGGGTTTGATTCCTGTCCGATGGGAATTACATCTTTAGTACTCAATTAATACGGTTTTCAGGTCACAATATGGATATCACTAACGAATGGGATAAACATTTCCTCGTATTTCATTTCCCATAAAAAGTGACAGAGTTGTGACAAACTTTTTTGGAAGTGAATGCAAAATGTATGTCAAAACGTTCACTATCTTAATTCCAAGCGAGGTTAGGTTAAATTCTTACTAACTAAATATAAATAAAAACACATTTGTATAAATATTTGTAATAAAGCGGTATCAAACTAATTACACATTATATAGTATAAAAGTTCAGCAAAGATCTTATAAGCAATAAATAAATACAAGTATTTTCCGCTAAACATTCTTATCTTTTAATTCTCTATTTGTAATAAAGCGGTATCAAACTAATTACACATTATATAGAAAAAAGGCATCGCGCAGAACTCGATCCTCAATACCTGATTTAAAACCTGGTGTCAAACGATTTCAGCTACAGAGAGAGTTATTGGTCTCTCAGTAATCTGCAAGCTTAATGTATCTACGAATACGAAATGTTTGTTCATAATTTCTCCATTTTCTCTGAGAGTAACATTTAAGAGTAATAGAAATCATATTCTCTAAACATATTCGTTCTCAAGCAGTACAATTTCTGGAAAATGCAATATTAGGGCAACTGATGTTTTTAACAATACATAATAATATATTTATTTATCTAACTCTATTGTTTTATTTATGAATTTTATAATAAATTTAATATTTAGATTTAAAAGAACGACATTATCCCAGACATTTTGAGATCCGAAATTCGCACCCTTGTTTTTCCTATATTGAGACTAAATGACAGGTGATTTGCATTGGATCACCTACAAGCATGGCAATAATCATTGGATATAACTAAATAATTAAAATTCCTTATTTTCTTTGTGAAAATTGGGACTGATTGAATGCTCTACCACTTAGTCTCAGTCTACCCGCACTAAGATAAGCCGTATCAAAACATTGTTTCTTAAAATGGAGATAATAATAAAAAAATTGATTTCTTCACATGACCACGTCAAATCGTACTTTATTATGTTTTGGAGTTAATATATTTTGAAATGTGGCTCCACCTACCGAAGACTTACATTAAAAATTTTAAGAAGACCATAAAAGAAATACAATTATCAATTGTTACAAACAATTAAGGGATGCGTTCTGTTAGCATTTATCACAAAGGCACAAACACAAAATGGTAATTTTAATGAGTTCGTAATAGTCTCTAAGGAACTTTGTTAAACGTGTAAAAAGACATATTCCTTTCTCAATCAATTAAAGAACGAAGAAATTACCTTTATTGCAAAATTTTATAATAAACCCACAGACTTGTTAAGGATTCTGATTATCTCTAGAACTGTTAAATATGTAAATTACTAGTGATTATACAACTTGGTACAGACTTTTCATATTATTTCTAACGATTACATAAAAATATGATAATGATATTGCAATTGAGACACTGTTAATATTTGAGCTATCTCTTCCAAATTTCGTTTCGTCACATTGCTTAGAATACAAGATACCAGCACACAATATTAATATAATCACATTATCGTTTACAAAAACAAGTTTGTTCCTCCTTGCAAGAATTTTGGAATGTCTCTCTCGTGATGATAGTGATTAATGTGTTCCAGGTATCAGGTAAAAATACATATTCGGCAGGATTTGATCTGCGTCCATTCTCTATCTACTACGTTTAATCACATGGAGCTATCACAGAGGTGCCTTACAGCACTGATGAGGGTGTGTAGAATGAATTCTATCTTGAAATTTATTGTTCTTATGATATACAACATTTATTTCAGGTTACAGCAAACTCACATTCTTGATAAGAATGTGAATCATCAAGCTGATACTATTCTATAGTTGATTCTAGTTAGAAATATTTCGATTCGAATGTCTTTTGTGTAGGGCTCATAGTAGCTTCTATCCTGCAACTGCTATCTTGCCCCTCCCATATCTTCAAGGTGATTCCACATTACGCGATAAGACTGAACTGTAACTCGTCGAAACACCAGTCTGAAATACAGAACCGCGTAGTATTAAGCAAGTAACTATGTGATTTTTAAAACCAATTAACACAACTAAGAGAATTTCCGGACAAATTTGCATTCGTTATTCATGAAAACTTGTAACCTAAACTTGAATGATATAATGCTAACAATATTTTAATTATCAGCAAATAGTTGATTGATTGCTTCTTAAAGAAATTATAATGCTTATAATGTAAACAACGAAGTAGTTGTACTACAACAGCACATACTTTCTTCTCTAATGTCCCTGCTCCGCAATATTATACTATTACATGAATTGGGAAGAGAGTTTCAACCAGTAAGATCTCTATTTTCAATTTTGTAGTTTTGAAAAATTAACTTTTTTCAATTTTCAAAAATATATAGAGTTCCTCGAAAATAGGACCACCAGCGCCTCAGTCAGATGGTACAGAACGGAGGCTTCTAGTCGTCGTACTGATGGACGACAAAACTGGCCCTTTTTAGGGCCCCTAAGTCTTTTCAAAAATTAATATTAATTACAAAATATTGGACATATTACTATTGAAATTACATCGTAACAGAAGAAAAAAATCACCTGGATTCGAACTCACAGCGTTAGCAAGCCGACAGCGTACCTATGACGTTAACCATTCGGCTAAAGCGATTTGTGTTTCAGTTGCCACTTAGAAAAGTAGTTAATATAATTAAACCTATGCTAAATAGAACATAATGTTTCAGTATATATTTTTTCGTTTTCAGAGGTCAATCCTTTTAAGTTTAAATATATTGTGATATATAATATAAAATAAAATGTATAATATAGGGAATAATAAAATATATTAATATAATATAATTATAATTTAATAGAATGCGAACTTTTCTCTATAGAAAGAAAGTACAATATTTTTACTTTTCTTCATGCATACTTCAGTGCCACATTGTCATAATAAAACTAGAAAGGGACTTGCAATTATTCGAGAAGAGCCTAATGTCTAGAAGTAGGACAGTTTTAAAGAATACTAGTGATACTAAAACAGCGTACTTTCTCACCCGTATTTTTACGGAAACTTATGCGGAAAATACTAAAAGTTTGAAAATTGCACATGATCTTATTTAAAAATCTTATCTTTAAGGAAAAAGTTTCATGAAGGAAAAATCTCAAATTTCAATATTTTATTGTAGAATACTTAGAAAAATCTGTTTCAACGAACATGAGACCAGCAATATTCTCTTAAATGCACTTCTCTATCCAACAATTATTACATTTACATTTTTATTACATTTGTAATAAAAATTATGGAGCCATTTGTTTGAACATTTGAAAAATGTCCCAGGAGCTTCATGTAAAGTACCCTCCCCCCTAATTGAATATCGGTTTCAAATTCAAGGCGCTACGACATCAGCCAGATCGATTGGGAGTATCAATTTTGGTGAACATCGGCTGAACGGTTTAGCCGCTAGCGTTGTTCAGGGACGGACGGACAGACATTTTACCGTCAGTCGATTTTCGCTATCAACCACCCACAAAACATGGATTCTGGCTACACCACGATTTGGAGGATTTTTTTCAAATTTAGAAGTGGATTTATCCATTTTTTCGTCCAAGGCCGTGTAATATGCGTTTTTCTGCAGACAATTCGCGTTTTTTCGCGTAGCATTACGTAACTTTCTCTACTCCTTAAGAAGAAAGTGCAGTCAATATATGAGAAAATTTAGATTATGCGTTCACGGAAAATTTGTATGCTTTCACTGCAAAGCAATTTTCTAAATTTGGAAAACATTTATACAATTTTTTATAACTTCATTTGTAGAATTAGTTATACGAGAAGAAGAGTAAAAGAGTTCGTGAGAAATTTGAAACAGATTAGTAATTGTAATGTTGAAAAATCCCAGAGATATTAATAAAAGGTGACATTTACTACAGTATTTGTAATAACGGTATAGTGTATCTGAATGAAGAGTGTAAAGTAAAAAGAAGAGGTTTTTTCAGAAAGTTTCAATAATGCAATATGAGCATAATGTAACATACCCTCCAGAAATATTGGAATATCATTGGATTCAGAATCCCAATGAACTTGCTAGTATAATATAAATTTTGAAAAATAATACATTGATTTAGAAGTCAGTAATGTTTTAATTTTTGGGTACCATGCGTACACAGGTCCTTTTCCTACAACGAGTCTAAAATAAATACATGTTCGCAGAGTCTTTTTGGAAATATTTTTTTGGAGTTCGTGATTTCAAAAGCCGAATTTTCTTTCAAAACCCCTAAATACCATTTTTACTTAATATCATTGTTTCTGTAGTGTGCTGGGCATTCGAGAATGTAAAATATAGTAAAATATTTAATGAAGTCTTAACTCAATATTAGGCCAATTATTTTCCGTCACTGTTCTCAGCTTAAAAACTATGGAAATATTGTAATGAAAGAACATTATTAAATTCAGTGGTACTCAGTTTAATAAATATGTTAATTTTACCAACGAAATAGAGAAAGTGTGAATAAAATATGTATTGGCTACAATGAATATCATTGCAATATTGTAGGAAATCTCTGAGAGAGTTGAATATTAAGTTATAAATAATAATCGAATTAGCTGACCATATATGAAAATTTCATTTTTGATTAAATAAATTTCCGTTTTATAATACTATTTTACCCAGGAAATAAAGTCCTTAGGTTTTATTAGGCAACGATTATTGAAAGTCGAATTCAAATATGTGAAATTTTCTTTGACAATTGGAAGTTGTTGTTTTTGTATATATTTTAATGTCTCTTTTAACTACTAGGTCATATAACGACCACTGTGATTTTTTATGTTTGGGGTTTTCTGTAGGGAGAGTACGTAAGGACATCACGAACACACATCTATGTCCGAGGCGGAACCCGCGGCCCTTCGAACCCAGGAAGCTACGGCCTTGTCGTCCATTTCCTCTTTCTCTCGTAGTAAACCTTTGACATCATATATCCAACATCAAATACATCGAAGATATCGCTTAATCTCCATCATTTGAATTAGTTTTTCCCTGTCCCTGGCCACGTGGGATAATGGAAATGAACCTCTGACTAGGTAGTAAAGTTGGCCTCGAGGGAGTCAGAAAGACATCTTTATGGTAATATCTACTCTTACTAGCAAGATTTTATCCAACGTTGCATTTTGAGTGCAAACAGAGTGGCAGAACTCTTTTCAAACTCACAAGGATCATAAGACCTTGTCGGGTCATCCCGTGGCTCTAAGCCGAGGCAGAATTGTTATTCACCTTCGGATCGGGCACTGCCACTTCTCGCACGGACATGTCGTGCAGTTACCCACCCCTATCCCGCAGACATGAAGAACAGACCTTACTGTAAAGCATGCTCCTGTGCACTGCGATAATGAAAGAGCCGAAGAAGGCATAGCTTGTCGACTATAGAGGGGATGCTGGCTACTGTCCTCCGCAAACTCTTTAAACTTTCTTAGCTATGGATTTATAAATCTAATACGCGTGAAGGGTATGATTTTTAACATGCCTTTTATAACTAATTTTGCGTTTTTGATGTAACACTGTCTATGTTATTTATTTCATTTTAAAATTAGTCATTTTTTACTGTTTTTACTCTTTTAATCTTGTAATTAATAAAATATTTTAACTGACTTTTATACTAATTTTCAGAAAATTTTGAATAATATTCACTATGTAACTGACAAGATATTTGAGCACAATACACAGTTCTTTTATATTATTAAAGAAGGTGAAGTTTCATTTCGTGAAAATAATAAAGACTGTAGTTTAGTTTCTCAGATTTGAGAACTTGTGATCTCATTGAATCTCTTGTGTTTTCCAAAGTTGATCTAAAACCAAATGTATTTTCAGGTTCGATATGCATTCAAGTATTGGGATCTTATGAGCACAAAGTATTTGTCATGAGTATATCTTACAATGGCTAAAATTATTTCACAATTAATCATTAGAAAACAAGGACGGTGTGTTTCCTGTGAATAAAAACCGTTTCTTACTTCAATATCGATAACCGTGTCAAGGTTTCCGGATGTTTGAATTGAGAGAGCTTTGAATCGAACTAAACACTCCAGAAACTGTTTCTGGGGTCATACAAAACCTAACATAAATTGGAAAGATAATACAATCTGAAACACTGTTTCCGCTTAAATATTTAATTGGAAAATTGTCCGGAATTGAATTTTTAACTAAATACTCAATCTCTTTAAAGTTTATTCAAACAAGTTTTTGTTTCTTCTTAACAGCTCGTTTAAGAAATTACATTGATTCGTAACATTTTAAGGTTTTCAAATTTATTCTTTTTACTACGTATATTCAAAATATTTAAGAAAATATTTAACTTCAGTGTAGATTTCACAAATTAAAAGAATTAAAAATTTCTGTTTATATTTTTAGCTATTTATTAAAGATATCAATTATTACAATTTTGCTATTAATATATGCAATGTGATATGTTGAAAATAATTAATTATGTTAGCCTATTCAGGCCATATCAGATTTGTACTGTTGCCTGTATATTACCTTAAATAAATAAATATATAAATAAAAATATCACTGGGAAGGGATAGATATAATCTTCTCAGCAGTGTAACAGAAAAATAGCAACTTTTGAAAAATATATAAAGAATAAGACAATTATATTTTCGAAATATTTCTAATGAGAGGTTCCTAGTTCCTTTCACTGATTATCACTATAAATTGCATCAATTTTACAAATAGTCTAAACAATATTAAAATGCAGTTTTGCAATGATAATCCACTTGGGACACCCGGCAGTGATTTTTAATTGATTAACGAAATCACTGTTTGCATGCACCTGCTCATATAGAAAAAATGGGCGATTACATTTTCATAATGCGTAATAAAATGTGTGTATTGCTTGCATTTCTTAATAAAGGCGTAATAATGTCAAAATACAAGTTTTTAAATACGTGAACATGAATTTCAATTTGTTGATAGGAAATGTATATTATGTAAATTCATTATATTGTGTTCCTGAAAATTATTATGTAATAGTTAGTGTTCCTTGCTTTAGAACCATTAGCATTTTAAAATAGTTTGTAAGAAACAAAACTTCAATACTATTAATTTAATCTGAACAAATTTCACAATATTAGATACCATAAATTAGACTTCATTTTCATGGTAAAGAACTCGATAAAAATGTCAAGCCCCTTCCCGTGACCGCTGCCCCTTGGTTCGTCAGCGTCCACGGGGTTCAGGCCAACGTCCAGTCAATTGGCGGAGTGATCCTGCGCCTGCGCGCACCAATCCGTTTCTGTTTCTGTGCCCTCTCCTGTTACCTCCTCTTACTTCCTCTCACCCCTCCCTCTCCTGTTACCCCCTGCTCACGTTAGCGAGGCAGCGTCACTGACCTCAGAAATTGCTCCGCCCCTTTGAGATAACTAGGAGGAAAATCTTCGAGGGAGGAAGGGGACGTGTCTGAAACTTGGAGCAAAGCCAATGATAAGAGCGGATACGCCTCGACGCCAGGATTGGTCAAGTGTCCAGCGATGGTTGTCCAAGCTGTGGAAAAGCCAGATTTGGCCGCACAAGGCATCGCCCATATTCTGTGAGAGTGGGTATACATGTATTGTATGTAACTTTTTTGTGATGAGCTGTTGATATTGTCACCAGATAAATATTATTACGTCGAGTGTTATAGTTATAGCCATCGGGGTTTTCTGAAAATATATTCCCGCCTTTAAGCAAGTCATTTTTGACAAAAACCACTGATTCGTATATCAACAGACAAGGTAATGGTAAAATTCTTAGATAAATGAAAAGAGAAACTTACAAGAATCACGTGGGTGGGGTTTCTTACGATTCGTACAATTCTTTGTAATACAAAAGTCTGAGAGCTATTATATTTCCCCAGAATATTATGCCATATCTCTGGCAGGAATGAACACTCGCGGAATACACACGAGCTAATTGAATTTGAAAGAATTCTGAAAGCGTAGCATTATGACCAACTTAATTTAGTGTTCAATTCATTTAAATGGACGTTCCATTTGAGGTTTGACTGAATTAAGAGGCCTAAAAATGTTTGTTGACTTTACTTTCTTTCAATGGTACACCGTTCGTTTTCAATGGAGCACATACTTTTTTATTTGAAATGGAAAACTGCATTAAAACCGTTTTCTTTTCTTTTACTATTAGTTTGTTATTCTGGAACCAGTTTGAAACATCTGATATTGTACTATTTACGGTTTCTGTATTGCAAAGAATGTTCGTATCATCCGCAGAGAACTGTTCTTACGTTTCGAATCGTCGAGGACATATCGTTTACGTAAGAGAATAGGGCCTAAAATCGAGCCCTGAGGGACTCCACGTGCAATTGATAGAGTGGGAAATGTGTGTACATAATGTTCCATCATTCCAGTAAGGTATTTCTACTCTGAGATCATTATGGTACGAACGTAACCAATCTAGGGCAATACCACGGATTTCATATGGAAGTAGTTTTGAAAGTAAAATGGCATGATCAGTGACATCAAAAGCTTTTGAAAGATCTAAAAATTATTCCAATAGGTGCTTCGTTTTGATCCAAAGATGAGGCGACATCTTTAAGAAAATAAAATATGGCTGTTTCCGTAGATGTTGATTTTCTAAATCCATGTTGGCAATCTGAAAGGGCGTCGTGTTTACTGAGAGAAGTTTCCATTCGTACGTAAAGAAGTCTCTCTAATATTTTTGAAAAAAAAAACTGACAGAGAAATAGGCCGATAATTTTGAATTTCATTTCTGTTGCCTTTTTTGAAGAGCGGCTTAATCTTAGCTGTTGTGAAAATATATGGAAAAGTTCCGGTGTATGAGGATGCATTAAATATGAGAGTTAACAGGTGCATAATGTTCGGCGCACAGGTGGTTAACAATGATTCCGGGAATTCATCTTAACCAGCCGAATATTTATTTTTTAGTTTACCGATTATTTTCAGAATTTCATAGGAAAAAGTTTCGGAAACGAACATCGTGTGTAAAATTTGTGGGGAAATGTCTGATATTAAATTTTGTGGCTGAAGACCCTTGGTGAGATCTGCAGCAATTCTTGAAAAGTATTGGTTCAAGAGACTAGCATCTGATGCTGGATAGTTCTCATTTCTATTGTTATATTTTAATACAACATTCTCTACAAGGTTTCTAGTTGATTTGGTCGTATATTTTATTCTTTCCACATTGTTGTGTTTCATGATTTTAACCTGTCTTATAACTTTTCTTAATAATGATTTGTATTTTTTTTTAAGTAGAGGAGGACATCTTGAAATACATTATGATGTTTAGAAATTTCAAGTTTAGGTATTTACGAGTAAATATTGCCCAACTCTCTCAATACTTTATGGGTTTCTCGAGCATGAGACATTACGGCGCCACGTTTTATTCAGGTACATTATACATGTAAATAATATTTATTTTATTTATAATAATTTTGGCCCTAGAATTTTGAATTCAGTGATGGAGTAAAGAGGTCTCTTAAAAGGGAGAGGACGTGGGTTCACGATGTGCGATTATGCCTGAGAGGATAGACTAATTTTATTCTAAATTTTTCGAAGGGAGGAATAAAGAGGACGAGTTTTGCCTACTTGCACTACCCAAATCAAGGTGTGCCATCTCCCGAGAAAAAACATGCACTACACTAACGGGACTAATGACCAAAGTAGTTAACGCGCCCGGAAACACGAAAAAATCAATCAATCAATCCATCAGTAAACTAGAAAATGCGGTTGCTGCTTTGAAAGTAGAGATGATTGAAACTGCAAGAAAATTCACTTTACTTGCCTTTACAATTAAAATGGGTGTACTTTTTACTGGCCAATAAATTTGATAATAAAATCATTTTTTTTCATTCTTAACTTTATGGAAGGCTTAAACGAAATTAAATTTTCGTTTTGCGGTTTTTTTTCTTCATAGATACCTGAAATTAGGATTCACTATAGGTGGTTCCAAGATAAAAGTAGGCGTTAACTTTACTGCAGTGAACGAAAATTCCAAGCAACACGAACAGAGCTGATATATTTTTTCACTCTTCTACCCACGGTCACTCTGCCCTAAACGTGTCCGTTTTTTACGCACTTTTTCTTTGTGCTGGATTTCCGTCATACAGCTTTCAAATGTTCGTATTGTATTAATCGTATTATGTTGAATATGGTCTTCATTTTCCATTGCATGCCTAACTTTATTAAATCTCTTCCTTCAAATTAATATTGATATCGTACTTGACAAATACGTACAGAGTCGTATCTTCTAGTTCTGAAAGACAGAGATGGAATCGAACCACCACCTGTGATTGATCGGTAATGGCTATCAGCCACCGTATCTTGTCTTCCGCGTGCTTGTATGAATCTGAAGGTCTCTTTACTACTGGAGATTAACGTTTTCTCGTTGCGGAGTGAAAGAGCGCATAAGAAAAAACATCTCATTACATCCATCAGTGAAGATGTTACTGCAGCGCCTCTGACCGGGAGGTCCTAGGTTCGAGTCTTGACGACGACAGGATTTACGACACTAGCTTTTCAGCTAGGTCGAATTCAGTCGCTGTCTGGAGAAGAATTCTAGCGGCCGGCTGCTCTGATCGTTAGTTTTCCGTGGTTTCTCTGATCAGCACCAGGCGAATGCCGGAGTAGTACCCTACCAAACGGGCCACGGACCGCGCGCAATCTTTCCTTCCTCTTCCTTGTCCTATCTTCTCCCCTTACACACACACTTGCACTAACATGCACTACACTACCACATATTCCGGGAGACCGGTCGGGAGCTTAGAGTTTGTCCCGGCTGGGGCGGTGCCCGGCTGGTGGGAGAGTCCTGGTTCGGGGGAAACCCCACTAGCCGGCGGTAGGTCGGCGCCGGATCTCGCCATCCAGCGGGGAAAATCACCGCCATCTCCCGAGAAAAAACATGCACTACACTAACGGGACTAATGACCAAAGTAGTTAACGCGCCCGGAAACACGAAAAAATCAATCAATCAATCCATCAGTAAACTAGAAAATGCGGTTGCTGCTTTGAAAGTAGAGATGATTGAAACTGCAAGAAAATTCACTTTACTTGCAGACGACGATTTAATTCGAACCAATTATGATATATTAAAGAGAACAGTTCCATAGAAGGGTGACATCCCAAACATCCAGAAATCAATCATTTTTTTAACTAAGTTATTTTATGTTTATTTGTTGAGGACGATTGTTGAAAACAAATGAAGATCATTTTGATATTGAACATCTCTTAAAGAACTAGTGGTGCGGTCTGGCTTTAAGGTCTTGCTCCATTCTCCCGCCAGCTGCCATCTATCGTCCTCCAAAATACATTATTTGACAGTTTCTCAACTTTTTGCTTTCCTAATAGCACAACCGAAATATTACTTCAAGAATATTAAAGAATAGTAAAACTTCGTCTTAAATAGAAATTTTCGATAAAAACTTTGAAGCGGTTTTTAAGAAAATGGCGATTAAGCATTACTGAAAATGCGGAATTTGAAGCACTTCCACTCATAAATGCAATAATGTATATTAATTGATGAAATTGTGCGTATTAACGGCATGAGAAATGTATAAAAAATTACATTTGTGTAACTTAAAAAAAATAAATAAAAAAAGGTCTCGTCTCGTTTGTCATTTGGCGTGTCGAGGGAGTCCATTTCGGGGATCACGCCGCGATACGCAGGAAGCCTCGAAGATGTCACGATAGTCTCGCCGCTTGATGTACGAGCTGTGGACGTGTGTGGGCGGGAGGTCGGCAGATGCGCTGGGCGGTGCTATCGCGCCACGCGCACGCGCCGCTTTGACATGCGCATCCTCCTTGTGAGAGCGGCCACGTGCGGGCTCTGCGAACGGAGCACACCGCCCTCGCGCGTCACGGCATTGGACGCGAGCCGCCGAGGCATCCGGAAGTGCAAGTCTGTCGAGTTGCACACTGCTCTTCGAACTGCATTGCAGTGTCGGACTTGGGGAAGTCCACGCTTTGAATTTCGACACCCATTGACCTTGAGACTCCCTTGCTGATTTGTTGTTTGTTGATGTTGCTGTTTTCTATGACATGGCACTTAAAAAGAGAGTCTGAATTGGGTATTTTCATTTATGCATTGTGTCGTTCAACGAAGCATTGTTTCATACCTCTAGGATATAAAAAAGTGTAATTCACGAGAAAGCTGATTTCAAAATTGACATTGAAAGTTCTTATTATTTACAGTTCAAGAGATATATTATATTAAGATATATAATAGATTAAATAAATAAAATAGTCTAACACAATCGCAGTCATTCAGATTATACACTGTACTATTCATTAATATCCTCATTTAAATAAAATAGAACGTGATAGAAAATTAGTTCAAACCCCTTTTTAAAATCACCTGGTAAATAATTACAATAACGAGGTTGAGAATTTTGATGTGATGTTGATATGATGTAACTTTACAACAAAGTATTTGTTTCCCCGTTTTCGTTACATTAAAATGTCAGTGGACACGGTATGCTCGGAATTTTCGGCCGAATGATTAATTTCTCCGTATCTGCCCATGGAAGCTGTTCATTCTCTACCTCAAACTTTTTTCATGCCTCATACGGGCGTTTGAACATTCTTGGGTCTAGCGGGTTGCGGAAGTTAGGATGACGATCACTTTCATTTTCCTCCGAATTTTTGCTTTCAAACACACGCTTCCTAAATAAATTGAAACTTTTAAGAATATCTTAACACAATATTACGGGTAATTAGACATTCTATGTCACATGCGTTTCATAATTTCATGTACCATCTTGAAAAACTATGGATTAGGGAAAAAAATGTCGATTAATCTTTGCATCATGTAGGTAACTTGAAAAAATATGTTTAAAAAGACTTATGGGTCAATAATTTTTTTGTTGATTGTCACGTTTCGTGAAGTAGATTTGAAATTGTTCAATTTTCCTTCCAAAGATATTGTTCTGGAACAATCACCCTTTTCGTTTTATTCGATTCCGTTCTGGATTAAGTGCGACATCTTTTCAAAATATTTTTATAGACTATAAAGAAAATTAGTTATAGGTTGACTAAAATGAGTTATAGGTTATATCATTCATTGTGTCATTCAAATGCCGAAATCTAATTCGAAGATAGTAAGATAAAATTATTTTCATAGAAAAAAATTATCTCCATGAATTCTGTTAGTGTTGATTCGTAGAAAGCTTTCCATGCTGATTTTCGTAATTATTTATAATTCAACATTTTTGTGAAGAGAAGTGGGATTTATATCTTAATATTTTTGTTGAGAGAACAGAGGTGACTGGTCTACTGATGTAATTGTTACTGGGAATTTATGCCCAAAACGGCTTAGACGGAACTACTCGAGAGCCGGCATGAGGTCGCTCACCGGCGTTCTGCAACTACAACTGATGGTCTCTCCCATTATTTCTGATTTATGCAATTTTCGGAAAGTCAGAGTGTTCAAGAAAAATGATACATGCGCCATTATTTAAGCCTCCTTTGCTTTATTCATAAAAAAAAAGAAAGTTGGAGCCGTTTTTTGAGATATTGTTTTTTGTATAATTTGCATCAACTTCAAACAGAAATTACGCGAAACTACTCAGTTTTTCACAAAATTGAGCATGATCTTTTTTAAAGATTTGACTTTTTAGAAGAAAATTTCAAAAAAAGTTGGAGTCAGATCTGAGAAAATAATATTGTTTATTTTCCCAAAATTTAAATTATTTAAATTGTAATTTAGAAATCAAAAAAATTGAACTTTTGATTTTAAAAAATTCTGAATCTCAACGAACTACTACATTCTTTTAAGTGGTTCCTACGCTGTCCGAGAACTAAGTTTAATAAAAAAAATTGCAGTCAATTTTGAGAAAATTTGGAAAATGTTATGGCTTTACGTAAAGTATCCCCCCTTAATAAAAATTTTATTTTCAAACTCTCAGGGCCTCGAGTTGGTTCAAATCGATCTGAGAATAATAATTTTGAAGAAAATCGTCCGAACGGTTTAGAGGCTAGCGTTGACGGACGGACGTTTTGCCGACAATATTTTTTCGAAACCACATAACATGGATGACTTCACAACGTGCTAAAGGAAGTAATTCACTACAAACAGATATCAGGTTTTTCCAGTTTTACTTTCTCCATACGGAGTAGACAGAAAATCATATAATGCTGCGCGAAAAAAGGGCGAATTTTCGCCAGAAAAACTCTTATTGCAGGGCCCTGGTAACAAAAAAGTGAATACAATCAGTTGCTAAATTTAGGAGGGAAAAAACCTAACACCTGATGTAGCCAGAATCAATTTTTTGTGGGTCCTTGGCACAGGAAAATCGAATGACAGCAAAACGTGTCTGTCTGTCCTGTGAACGACGCTAGCAGCTAAACCGTTCGGCCGATTTTGCCCAATATTGATAATCGTCAATCGATCTAGCTAATGTCGCGGCCCTTTGAATTTGAAACCGATATTGCATTTTTGCGGGGGAGGTACTTTACATGAAGTCCCTGGTACATTTTCAAGATTTTCAAAAAAGTGGCTTCATAGTTTTGGATTAAAGTTTGTTGTTGGATAGTGTGAAGGGCGTTTAAGAGAATGGTGCAGGTATCACGTTCCTTGAATACCCTGATTTTTTTGAAAATTGCAATAGTTCAAAATTGTTTGGCCTCTTCCTACAACTAAAATATTGAAGATAGTTTTCCCTTAATGAAATCTGTTCCTCAAAGGTAGATTTTGAAATATGGTCATGTACAATTTTTCGAAAATTTGAGTGCTTTTCGCGTAATTTTGCGTGAAAATACGGGGGAGAAAGTACCTGTTGTTTAAGCACTACTAGTTTCTTTACCTGGCCCCACAAGAATAATTTTTCCAAGCCCCACCGTCTCTTTGCTCGGCTGGACGGGATTTTCTTGAAGTTGATAAATCAATAAGGAAATCTTTATTTTAACGTAATCACTAGTGTCATAGACATCAAGGACAATTTCATAACCAGCAACCACTCGACTTCAACTTATCGTATCTTGTACTTATTGGTACTAAATGATCAAATGCAATATATAACCTTCATACAAGATTTGTAGTTTAGTTTCTGATACCAACCAGGAACAGTTGATATAACGGGTTGTTTTCTCGAGAGATTATAGCTTTCATTTTATTGGGGATTAGATGAATTATAATTTCTGTTTACAAGAGAAAACTGTCGATTTTCTCTCTGTGAGGAAGAGTCTGAACCATTCAGTAAGGTTTCACGTATGATGAAACAACAAACCTCAAATTTTCGAAACACAAAAAGTGTAAATGTGTATGTGTCGGAAAAGACCTAACAGTTGTATTGTGTAACCCTTGCGTAAAATAAGAAATAGACAGAGATACGCAGAATATATCGTGTGCATATTAAGAGTAGCTAGTAGCTAAACTTATGAAGTGAAACAAAGTAGGAAAAGATTAAGAAAACATTGGTGTAACTTACATGCTTTTAAACATCCATACAAAAGAAAGGAGTACGAACTACAGGAAAATGCGTATTAATCGCACTGTTTGCCCTTAAAATTGAAGTGATCTGTCATATTCTGGGTGGTATCCACGGCGTTGAGCCTTCTGAATTAAAGAGCAATCTCTTTCAAATATAAACACGATCGTTGGTTTAACCATATATTTGTAACTATGTACAAATATGCGCAATTCTAACAAAAGCAACATGCTCATGGGACCCGACGAAGTGGGCGAGAAGAAATGATGAAAGTGGGGGCCATAGTCTCAGAAACAGTTTGTTTCTGTAATTGACAAGAATATTATTGAATTTTGTAATGTTAAGCCTATTGTTAAATGCCCAAAATAATGCAGAAGAAAAAATGACTCTCAATTCTCGTTTTTATCATAAACAGCTATGCTCTGTTCTCAACACACATGACTTTTTTGTTTTCCTGTCTGTTGCTCTGCCCAAAACATTTCTATCCCACCTGTTGGCATGTTTATCCACCGTAATAAGTCATTAACCGAGTTGGCGCCAAGAAACTTCAGCAAATACTAAACAGAATAATTTGCATAGATCAGGAAGGCAGAATAGACAAACTTTTTGAGAAAACGGCAAAAAACATATTGTCTCCCTAACCCCGGTATGTGTGTATGAGTCGTGCTGGGGAATAGGGTACACGCCTCTTTCCACCATATTCTCAAGTATATTAGTTGGTATTATTCTAATTTACTTGTTCACAGTTCACGTAAACGACGTAGTGAAAATGCTCATTTTGCTTCGAGGCAGACGTGTGATGCCGGTGTCAATATGAGCGTATTTTTTGCTCCCTTCGAAGACTGAACACGTCGGTACTTAAGAAACGGAATGACACGAAACGTTTGAATAATATTATCATCTGCCTCGCACATAAAGATTTGCTGGCCCTTTTAACCTAGACGAGTCTGCAGCTAGTAAAGTTTGCAGAGCAATATGTGGTTCAAACAGCATTACAAAATTGATACATGTTCAGATAATTCAGTATTCCTTATGGCAATGTGTGCGACTTTTTTTTCTGGTGGAGTAGTTTCTATGTTTGTCACATTATTTTATTGATTTCGTGAATAGGTATGACATAACGTTACTTTTTTAATATGTCACGTGAACTTTCTTATCGCCAATAAACCAGGTTAAAAACCATAGCTTAAAATTAAAATTAAGAAAATAAAAGTAAAAATTCAAAAGTCTCTGAATATTTGAGAATTGCAAATTTTAAAACATTTTTTCATAATAATACGAGAAAGTATGTGTTGTAGCACCACTAGTTGCAACATTTGTGTTATGCATGACGATTAAAACAATCATACAAGTTTTCAATTATGTTTAAATTAAAGGAGAGAAAAAATATGAAATGAACAGCACTTAACTATCAGCTTGCTTTTAATGAAAGCAAAAAGGTAGCTCTTAGGATTCAGTCTTTTTGTCCAAATTTCCTGACAATCCTAGGAAGGATTTCTAGGAGGATTTGTCAGAATAATGATGAAAGCATGTCCATTAAGGTAACCGTATTAAGTTTCCTTCAAAAACTTTCTTCAAAGGTAGACAAGGATAAGAAAAATTCAGGGGACCTATTTAAATGCCTAGTTTATATTTTTAATTGCCTAGTTTATATTTTTAAATGCCTACTTTTTTTTTTTTTAAATGCCTACTTTATATTTTTAAATGCCTACTTTATATTTTTAAATGCCTACTTTATATTTTTAAATGCCTACTTTATATTTTTAAATGCCTACTTTACATTTTTAAATGCCTGTTTTACATTTTTAAATGCCTGTTTTACATTTTTAAATGCCTGTTTTACATTTTTAAATGCCTGTTTTACATTTTTAAATGCCTGTTTTACATTTTTAAGTGCAAGTGCCTATTTTGCCTGCCTAATGCCATAGTTTTTCGTTTGTAATTAATCGATCTCTCGTGTGTATGTGTGCAGCTGGCGCAGGCGGGCGCGCGTTGCGACTACGCGCTGTTCGTGGGCGCGTCGGCCGACAACCACGCGCTGCTGCCCGAGCTGGCCCCGCAGGCGGCGGGCCTCAAGATGTACCTGAACGAGACGTACAGCCAGCTGACGCTGGGCGACCTCAGCGCGTGGATCCGCCACTTCCGCAGCTGGCCCGCCGAGTGGCCGCTGTGCGTGCACGCCGAGAGCCAGACCACGGCCGCCGTGCTCGCCGCACGGCCCCGCGGCCGGCAAGGGGCCTCATCCCCCAAGGAAGGAAAAAAAAATCCTTCTAATACAGATCGCGCGGACCGCGCGCGATCTGTCCTTCCTCTTCCTTGTCCTATGCTCTCCCCTTACCCACACACACACACACACACACACACACACACACACACACACACACACTTACACTAACATGCACTACACTACCACATATTCCGGGAGACCGGTCGGGAACTTAGAGCTTGTCCCGGCTAGGCGGTGCCCGCTGGTGGGAGAGTCCTGGTTAGGGGGAAACCCCACTAGCCGACAGTAGGTCGGCGCCGGATCTCGCCATCCAGCGGGGAAAGATCACCGCCATCTCCCGAGAAAAAAATATGCACTACACTAACGGGACTAATGACCAAAGGGGTTGACGCGCCCGGAAACACGAAAAAACCAAACCAATCTAATAATCTAAGGTCTTTCAGCCCAGAGGGAGGGAAGCTTCGCTAAAATAATGAGGCGTTATACTTGTTTTCTTTTAACGTGGCATCTGAGGGTATTATCTTAAAGATGAATATGGCGTGACTTTTTGCGCCTTTCTTGGTCCTGCCGCAAGATGTCGCATGATCGCGACCGTATCAAGCAGTGCTGCAGATAAGCTATTCTAGCGGGAGGACCGAGAAAGACGCAATAAGTCGTATCTTATTCCATCTTGGGGATAATACCCTCAGATGCCACGTTTGAAAAATCCAAGTATAGTCAAAGTTTAATATCCATCTTGGCAAAGCCACGGTAACGCCGCGCAAATAGGAGCATATCATTTGGAATGAAAAGAATTATCCTTTTTTTTATTTATTTAAAGGCGCATCAACATCTAGGTCATTAGCGATCACTATTGGAGTTAAGGTTATGGTAACTGTGAAGATGAAAGGACGGACACCAGTACAACCATACCAGAGGTGGGACTCGAACCTCGAGTCCTTCGGTTCGAGAACGCTACGACACTGCTTCCTTAGCGATCTCGGCCACCAGATCGGCTATCCGTTTCAGAGGCTATCACCTTCTGGAAAATTCTTTACGTAACTTGATTAAATGTGGCACTTTTTACGGGGTCAGTTGGGTAAGAAATGACCCAAAGTCTTAAAAAAAACAAATCTTCCTTCTCGCTCTCTCTCTCTCTCTCTCTCTCTCTCTCTCTCTCTCTCCTCGCTCTCTCTCTCGCTCTCTCTCGCTTTCGCTCCTTCGCTCGCTCTCCTCTCGCTCTCGCCTCGCTCGCTCCTCTCTCGCTCGCCTCGCTCCTCTCTCTCCTCTCTCTCTCTCTCTCTCTCTCTTCTCTCTCTCTCTCTCTCTCTTTCTTCTCTCTCTCCCCAACTACTTCCGTGCCTTGATAGCCGTGTGTGGCGCGCGTGTGTGTCGCAGGGGCTGGCGGTGACGTGCGAGGTGTGCCCGCACCACCTGTTCCTCACGCAGGAGGACGCCGAGCGCCTGGGCCCCGGCCTGGGCTCCGTGCGGCCCGTGCTGGGCTCGGAGGACGACCGCAAGGCGCTCTGGGACAACCTGGACGTCATCGACATCTTCGCCACGGACCACGGTACGCGCCTCGGGCTAACGGTTTGGTGTCAAATGCATGGTGATGAGGAGGAGGCGGATTTTCATCACCTAAAACATCGCCAAAAATGATCAATAAAAATGTCCTGTAAAAATGTAAAAATGTCCTTAAACCAAAGAAAAATTACTTTAAAAAATCTTATCAAAATCAGTTCAGATGAACAACTCAACCTGTTAGATACGTTACTGATGTAATCGAGGCTTCTTCCATTCGTTCGAGTGAATTCATCTAGCAAATTTTTGGTTTGGACTGTTTTTGTTTTTTTACCAGGAAATCTCTGTCTTTAGTTATTCCGAAATCGGCCGAACCGGCAATGATGCTGATATACGTCACAAGAATTACATACTCAAAAAGGTTGTCGAAAGATTTCTGGGCGAACAAATCCAATAGCTACTGAGTTATTGTGTTAAGAACATGTTGCATCTAGTAAGTATTGTATGCAGCAAGTACTATTGAAATGACATTAAAATCGATGAAATCGGGAAAAATGCATTAAAAATGACGGGAAAAGGATAAAAAATTACTTATTAGTCGAAATCTACGAAAATTAAAAAAAAAATGACGTATAAACATAGGCCATTTCTTTTTGTGATAACATAAAATGAATTTCTATACTAAACGGCATTGTTGTAAAGTGAACAAAAAAAGATATTTCATTAAAATCCGCCCTTTAATGATGAGGAACATTCATGAGAAATGATGACGGTCCCCGCACCACCTGTTCGCTGGAAGTTTACCCAGTTCCTGTGAAAAATTAAGCGCAGCACATTTTATTACTTATTCCCAACTTTTTTGTTTTTTCGTTGTTTTTTTTCATTGCATCTTTAAACTGTATGAAAGCCATCGCCACGAGGGATGTTTGAATGTCTCGGATTTTGGAAACCTATACTATTTTTTAGGAAAGGTCTGTTCGATAATGAGGAAACGCCAATAATGTTCACTTAAATAGTACAAAAATAACCTAAAGAGAACGAAAAAGTAATTTCTTTACTGAGAAGAGTGTTTGTAATTCCTACCCATGCAAAATGCAGGCGAGCGGACTCCAGCATTGATCAAGATTCTGCGTTGTTTGAAGAAACTTCTGCGATATGTCAGCAATTGAGTCGTCGTTGAACAGCTGGTAACAGTGCTCAGGGCCCCTCTACTAGGAATGTTGCTATTAAACCGAACGAACTTTCGTTCCAAACTAATGGTAGCATGCGTAACCACGGCAGACAAGATCGATGTGTTTACGGATGTCAGTGTGTGAATGCAGATCTTGGTTGACAGTGGTTGTCTGTGCCTTGGTAAGATATGCGCAAGTCAACAGCGTGCTCAGTCGGTGATCGAATTCTGTTCTGCACATCTGGAAGTTGACTGATTACCTGCAACGTAATTCGTTTCGCGCTGAACACATTTGGAATAATAATAATAATAATAATAATAATAATAATAATAATAATAATAATAATAATGATGCGCCATAACCAGATCGCTTCCATTGTACACAATCAAATTGCAACCAACGATAAATTAAGTGATCATCATGCCCCTTACTACACATACAAACGTGAACCTGTGTTGGAAACTGAAAAGTTCAGAATTTATTTCGATGACACAATTTTTATGCACAAGACTAGAATATAACAGGCTAGATATTGTGAAAACTCAAGTGGCAAAAACTACTTTTCTCATTGATGTTGCAGTCCCTTCCTACAGGTACACGCAAGAAACATTCTCGGAAAAAATAAGGAAGTATAGAGATCTGGCATATCAAATCAAAGATCAATGGAAACTGGACCAAGTATTCATTCTCCCAATAATTATCTCTAGCAATGACCTTATAGAAAAACACGTCAAAGAAAACCGCCAAAACCTTGATATCCCTCCAAGTCTTTTAAAACTAATGCAGAGGTCTGCATTCTTAAATACTTGCCCCATTGCCTGGAATTTTCTAAATTCAGATTTTTAAATAGAAAATAAATCGCTTGACGAAAAACCCGTTGTTATGAGAACCAAGTCTTTCTGTGAACCAGGAATGTTTATAAATAATAATATAATAATAATAATAATTATTATTATTATTATTATAACAACACTCAAGCAACTACGTGTATAGTCACCTTGACTTCGATCTGCTATTCGTTGTTATTGTTTTTGTTGAATTGTTACATCATAAAAAATTTTAGAGTGCTAACCATGTCTAGTGAACAAAGAGATTTCTTCGTGGCATTCATCAGTTGGTAACATCTTACTTGAAGTCTGTTCATTATTGAAGTCTAAAGGTTTCATTGTATATATCTAACTTCCTGCTTCAAAATGCCTCGATTACCTAGAAATCTGTATTCGCGTTTCTGCTTCGTAAACGTCACACATTGTAGAATGCCCAGTGTGAGGACTGTGCTATCTATTTAGATAAGAAAGATTTTTCAGTTACGAGCATTTGGCAAATGGTTGATATCTTTGCCTTTGTTCAGATTTTGTATCTTCACTTTAGATTTAGTGTCGTTTTAGACGCGATTTGTGTATAGGGAATCCTTAGTATCGGTTGTACAAATTACACAGTTCATCCTGAGAAAACTAAGTTATAAAAGCCCAGAAAAAAATAATTATTTTAAAATTCGATTGAACGTATTTAAATTAGGGTATTTGAAAAATTGTAATGGATATATAATTACTTCAGAATATGTGCGTTATGTAGATCACCTGCAATATCACCTAAGATGAAAGTGATAATCGTCAGGAGGGTGAACACATAGCGGATTAAATCCGTTGATGTCAACACTTTCTGCACATCGAGCTATCCTATTGGAGACAAACATAACGTCATCGTTCATTAGAAATTGTGTTCGAGTAATCAAGTAATCTGGGTTTAGTTGTTACATTTCGCGGAATTCAAAAGACAAGGTATAAAAATAACAATTGTAATTATGTTCTCTAGCTCTTTCCTGGGAAAACATATCGATTAAGAATTTTATAAAAATAAAACTATGCTCTACCTGATAATGCTGATAATGCTCTGTATTTTCGCTCTCTTTCCAATCGATACAAAGAATTGTATTAGAGCTCATAGAAATTCAGAACAATAAACGTGTTTTTTTCTTCCAAAAATACTTTTACGAGTTTTTAATTGCGAGTTGGAACTCATTGTCACGGAAAAGACTGTTAGTCCGAATCCTATACTTCGGGTTTTTCTAAGTAGGTAGCTGGAGGTATTACCTTGAAGATGGAATATGGCACGGCTTTTCGCGTCTTTCTCGGTCGTGCCACTAGAGTCGCTTGATCTGCAGCTCCTCTTGATACGATTGCGCTCATGCGACATTTTGCAGCAGGACCGGTGAAGACACAAAAATTCGTGTCATATTCCATCTTGAAGATAATACCCCCAGCTGTCACGTTAGAAAAAACCAAGTATACGTAAGGGTGTGTACTGCGGAAGCACGAGGTGAATACCTTGCATCTAAGAAGGCAACGATCCGCTGCCGCGAATCTCAACCTTGGACAGCTTGAGGTGCCAGCCGGGCGAGCAGTGCATGCCTGAACGTGTTTTTCAGCTTCGGTGGCGTAGCGGTTAGCATTTAGGACTGTTACACAACTTATATATTCTTGAATTCAAATCCGATCGAAGCCGTGGATTTTTACAGGCGAAAAATCCTCCGTACGCATTTGAAGGGGAAGTAAAGCTGACTGTCCCATGTTGTAGATTCACTGGATGTAAAAATATCCTCACGCTTGAATGAATGCTCTGAACAAAATTCAAATCGCCAGTTTTGTTGCCTGAGTGATGCCTTCTTTCGCTGCTAGAAGGCGACAGCAGCTTAGCGCAATTTGGTGGTCAGACATGACACCTCTGTCCGTATCACTGAATTGAATTGAATTGTTGCAGCGCCGCACACGCTGGAGGAGAAGACGGGCGAGAAGCCGCCCCCGGGCTTCCCGGGGCTGGAGACGGTGCTGCCGCTGCTGCTGACGGCCGTCGCGGAGGGAAAGCTCTCCATGGAGGTGCGCTACAACATCAGCATTGTAGATCTGACCGGGGGGGGGGATCCCCTTGCGCATTGTATCTGACTTCAACCAATGAGCGTCAGACACCAGTTTGCGTCACAATATTAACGGGAATTTTAAATCCAGCCAGATACCAAAATGTTCACCTCGTTTGAAGACATTGAAAAGATTTATGACGCATTTCTTTTGAATATTGTATCTTCTACACCTTCGTATTAATTTTGTTGAAAATGGTTACTTTGTACCACTTTCAAAATGTTTCTCAACTCTACTCGCTCTCCATGCAACATGGCGGCCAGAGTCTGGTCTGGCCTTTCAAACGAAGTTCCCGTGCTGTGATCACGTGGTTCGTGACGTAAACTGGTGATGCGCAGAACCAGCTAAAATCGGTGCATCGGAGGAACCCACCCTTGTATTTCCATCATGGATCAGTGTGTAGAAAACGCAGGGTAGGATACGTGCAGAATAAGCAGTTACTTACGACCTCCATCCTGGGAACCAATTTCTTGGGATTGTCACAACTTTGTGTAATTAACGTACAGTGTACCTATTTCTACGTAATTTAATCTGTTAAGTATTAATTTTTCAAAAATAAATTAGGGGTCTAGTTTGATACAAATGTGTTTAGGAAAATTGAGGCCGTATTAGGAAACTTCAAGTTACAGAAGAATCTCTAGTTCCATCTCTCTTGATTTATAAAGACGATCTACTAATTTAACAAGTTTCCAGACGTAGCATTCTAGTTATTGTTCCTTTCTATTCAAATTTTCTATGAGATTCTTCAATATTTATTGCTATTGCATTATTCAGATCAAATTAATTACGTCCATATTAATGCTCCAAAGAACAGTCTAGTTGTCTTGGAGTTTCGCTTGTGGACAATAGAAAGAGCATTTGTTAAATTTACTCATGATGATTCATTTCAAACATCATGGAAAGCAAATGCTAACAAGCGTCTTTTCTTAAGTAAGAATCGAAATTAGAGACACAGAATTGATTAGTTCGTTTGTGAAAATAGTTGCGTGTGTTTTCTAGTTTTATTGCATTAAAGTGCTAAATGTAAAGTGCTAATGTGCTGAAAAACAGTGTGCGAAGAAAGTGAAGAACCCAATACTACACAGTGTGAAAACTGTGGTGTAATCACGATTGTCAGAAAGTAAACTGCGGTTAATCCTGTTGAAGTTTGACACCTGCAGCTCCCTGACATTTTGTTTCAGGAAGCATTTTGTTTCAGCAAAAAGTGTCAGAATGACGTCCTAGTCGTCAAACATTTAGAAGAAGATACAGAGGGTCTAACTTTTAGACATTTATTTTTACTGAAATAACTTGAGACATACTAGTCTAGGAGCCTATTTTTACTTGCAGAATACTAACAATTGGGTGATGTATTTCCATAGACCAATTAGTCAATGATGACTGGCAATTTTTTGCAGTAGCACAAAGTGTTAAGAGGCAAATACGTTACCTGCGTAGTGTGAAATGTAAAACACGTTTTGCACATTTCATCCCAACTGGGACTGGTTCCTAACTGTAACTGTAATATGTGCTGCTACGCCTAATTCTCAAAATGTCACAACCTCTTGATTTGCATTTATTAGAAGAGAGCTACTTACCTACCTCTTGACTATAGGTTTATTATACATATTATAATATGAAGTATAATTATCAATGTAGCTCTATTAATCATATTTACTAGCAATTATATCTGACCAAAGTTGGTCAAATTGATGCTCTTACTTTATCTAACAAGTATGTGTAACAGCTAATATGAGTGGGTCAAATAATTCTTCAGAGACGCCAACTCGAAGAAAAAATAGGAGATGCCGTGAAGTATGTCCCTGTTCGTAACCTATTTCTTAGGGCTGGGTTTTCAGTTTCAGAAGCAGTCCTTCCCGATGGAAAGTTATCTTTACAATCTACCTCTTCCAATTGACGTTTGTTGTCTTTCAACTAAAACTTATCCATTTTAGAATTTACGGCATTCGTCTCTCGAACTCGCTAAGTACCAAAAGCACTCCCCATCCTCGACGTTCTTCATATTTTTGGACACGACCGCGTGATTTTTCGGTGGCAGAAATGAAACTCAAAGGACTTTGGCTGACTGCGTGGGTAGTGGACGAGGAAAACTCAAAAAATTGAATGTAGGAAGCAGTTTGATCTGCGGTGCAGTTGGAATGACTCATAAGGAGAGGCACCGATGTGCTGGTTATCGTTTTCTATAAAACTGCATTGTCGTTACATTTATTAGGTTGAATGACTAGTTCACATAAAACATCTGATATTATTACAGTACTTTAATGTGTGGCACGCCTTTCTGGTGTGTGGCAGGTTTTCCTCACAGACAAGTGTGTCGCATGTTTTCCTCACCGATAACTTAAAAAAAAAAAAAAAAAAACGAGGTAACGCCCAGCGCAGACGTTGCCGAAGATATCTTACGCACGATGGAAGAACTGTCAACACCTTCATAGAATAGGACTGCACTAAATGCGACACGCGACCGTTTATGACCGAAACCAGTGGCGGTTGGTGCCCTAACAGACCGGAGGTTGCACCTCCATCGAATGACGGAAATGTAATTTCCAAAATTCAAAATACGAATGTATAATAAAAATGTACTCAATTCAAATCAATTAAAACTACGTTAAATAAAAGTCTATGTTGAAACACTACTTACGTAATTTTATGCGTTGGGTCCGCGTAAGGTATATTTATACACCTCCCGCGCACGTGGTTCTGGCTTTGATTTCCACTGGGCACCTAAATTCTACTTCAGCACATTGCAACAAGCACTATTGATTCGACACGTTTCATACATATAAAATTATTTAATTTCGAAAACTTCACTACCCTGGTTTATTTGACAATAATGAAAGATCTTTGACACATTCGTATTTACAAGAACACTCGCAAACCGCTGGCCAGCTGCAACCACACTGGCTTCCGCGAGACACTAAGGGACTTTCATCCAGAGCGGCCTCCATTACACAAAGAACTCATCAGATGTGAATCAACAAACCTAATATCAAATTAAAACAAATCTCCAAATATCAGAAACAATGCATTGAATATCGTCAATAATTGACTGAACTTGTGTACTTTCAATAACATGCGCAAATCATAAAACTACGTTGCAGTGAGTCAGACGAAGACAGAATATGGGTATCCGCCTGAGATTCCCTCCGTTGCCGCGCAGCGGGAAAGCGCCACTAAACTGGTTGCCCAACCTAAAGACCGTATGTTCCCCGTGTTAAATCGAAGGGCCAAAGAGTAAAACAGTGTACAGGCAAGAGTTAAGAGTGTGATGCAATTCCTGGCAAAGCACCAGACACCGGTGAGAGTCCCAGTTGGACTCTTTGGTTTCAAAATGATTTTATGTACATCGATATTTCTGCAATATCTTGAATGTTGTATGTTGTAAAAGGAAAATGTATATTCCTATGATATTATGACGTCTTTTCCATTTTCTGGCGGTTGTGCAACCATGCAACCTAAGCGCGGGCCACTGACCTAAACGTACCTTTTATTATATTATCCTCTTTCAATTCCGTACCACCTCCGTAGTGTATGCTAGTATTGCTAGCTACAGTCGGGAAACCGAGATCCGGAGGTCCGGGGTTCGATTGCCCGGGAAACTTCCACTGGTCTGGAACGGGGTGCACTCAGTTTCCTAAGTAAAACTTCAGACCCTACCGAAATGTGGCGTCATCTTCCTTCTAGTAAATCAAGATACGGGTTAACGGGAGTCGTTGCGCTGACTACGCATTATGTGTGAGAGCCCCTCTGGTCAACGGAAGAGACATCCCACTCGCTCGACCCTAGCTCTTCACGAGTGCGTCAAAGTTGATGATCCTTTCTATCAGGGGGACCGGTCGCGGGGGCAGGTGGGGCCCCAGATCCCGAATTAATTGGAGCCCTGAATATTATTATTATTATTATTATTATTATTATTATTATTCACGATTATTCCCATTTAAAGAGAGCGTTTGAACTTGAATTCCTTTATGATGATTGTTTGTGTTTTCTCTGGGCCCATATTTTCTTCATGTGTTCACTATGTTGTTTCTTCCGCTCTGCTGTCCATTTACATCCTGGCCTCTTCTTGCTTTCGGTTTCAAATGTATGTTTTTTGATGGTGTTCCTGAATTCTTTTCTTTTTTTTTCGGTTTCAAATGTATGTTTTTCTTTCGGTTTCTGAGATCCTCCTCGACTTCTTTAATCCATTTTGTTTTTCCCCTGCCTGAGTTGATGACTATGAGAATCCGTTTTGAAATTCTGTTTTCATTCATCCTATGAATATGTCCGTAGAACTGCATTCTTCTTTTTCTGAATGTGTCCGTAATCTTATCAGTGTGCTTATAAATTTCTAATGTGGGCCTCTTCATCCAAATCCCTTGCTCTTGTACCGGTCCAAAAATTTTTCTGAAAATTTTCCTTTCTTGTTTCTCTATTTCTTTTATTTTTGATTGACCACCGATTTGTGTCGTTTCAGCGGCATATAGTGCCTCAGGAAGTACGACAGTGTTATAATGTCTTAATTTTGCGTTAATGGATATGGACTTTTTGTTGTAATAGTTCCATGTGAGTTTGTATGCTCTCTGCAATTTTCTTATTCTCTCCTCATTGGCCCTTAGGTTGATCCTGATGGTTGGATGATTTCTCCTAGATATTTAAAATGCGCACTTGTATGATTGTCCGTAGGTTGTTTCGATAGGCAGTTTGTCTTGTGGCACTCTTTCTATGTATTGTGTTTTCTCGTACGAAATTTGAAGACCAGTTTTATGTGCAATTTCGTGTAGTTTCTCTATGGCGTCTGTGGCCTCTTTTCTATTATTTGTGAGAATTGCGAGGTCATCCGCAAAGAAAATCGTGAAGAAATTGTGTTAAAGTTTGCCGGATGAGTGTTCTTGTCTTTCTGTCGATACCGAATTATTCTAGTGTGTTGTAGAGTGTTTCCCTGTCCATGGAGTCGTAGGCCTTCTTAAAGTCCACAAATGTGACCACTGTGTTTCTGGTGTTTCTCATCTGGAGAATCATTTTCAGATTCCAGATCTGTTCTATGCAGGAGTATCCCTTGCGGAAACCAGCCTGGTATTCTCCTATCTGTCTATCAGCTTGTTCTTCTAACCTATTCAAGAGGACTTTTGAGAGAATTTTATACGTGACTGGCAAGAGTGACATTATTATTATTATTATTATTATTATTATTATAGCAATATTATTATTATTATTATTATTATTATTATTATTTCATTCAACAAAATGGAAAATATATTTATCCCCAATCCAAATTTAACATTCCGTCACTCGCGCATTGGACTCCGCCCAACGCACCCATTATGCAGTTTTCTTTTTTTTTTTTTTTTTTATTAAAATCATTAATACACTTTTCTTATTTATCTGTGCTGATATTATGATTGACTACACTATGGAAAGGAACAATCAATCATTACAAACCATATTTGAAACTTTCGTTATGTTTCTGTCACTCGCACGGCCATTCGTAGCACGAGTACTCGCTCGTTGGACGTAGTCCAACGATTTTTTTATTTAGATTTCTACATCTCTTATTTACGTTTTTGCACAGTAACGAGAGAAACGCAAAAACACTACATTCGAAGTATTAAACTCTCTCATATTACAGAAAAAATATCATTTTGATTAAGTATTCCAGAACACCGTTTTATACGCCAGTATTCGCATGTTGTATTTTTTTTAAATTATTTATTTAAGGTCGCCTTATAAACAGCTAGGTCATTGGCGACCACAGTTACAAAAATACAGTATTTACAAATTCACATACTAGTTACACATTTTCATGAGATACACATACACAAATCCTAAATCTAGATGCTATACATAGGGCAGACAATGTATAGACACTAGCTAAATACTATTTAACACATTAAATTTGGTGAGGAGTTCTATAATTTTCTTTTGACCGGGATTAGAATTGAGTATACAGTAGAGGTTATCATTACTGTTAAGGTTTGTTCTCACAGTCGCCATCACATGGCAATCAACTATAATATGCTTCGTGGAAACTGGGAATCCGCAATGTGGGCAAGGATCAGGAGTGGCCTTTTTAATTAGGTAGCTGTGACTGAGTTTAAAATGTCCTATACGGAGTCAGGTTATAACCACTTGTCTTCTGTTAAGCTAATGTTGGATTTTGTTGCAGGCACAACAATTTTACTTCAGGGCGTGGCGGCACAGTACATAACAGAAATAAAAAAAAAAGTTGTTTGAGGCCTTTCTCAGACACTGTTACAGGAACAGAAACATTGTTTTTATTCGTAGAAGGCTAACATTCCTTATTTTTTTAGAAAAGAAACTTATGTTTGACTCTATCGAACGGCGCGAGTGACGGTGTGTTAACGCTACATGTTATTTCTGATGCATGGGGGAATGAATTAATTTTATGAATTGGGAGAGGAGGAAATTTTTTGTAAAATTAAATTAAATTAAAAAAATTTAAAAATATATTTTTAAAATATAAATTATTTTTTTAAAAATAAAAAATAATTATTTTTTAAAAATATAAAAATAATTATTTTTTAAAAATATAAAAATAATTATTTTTTTAAAAATATAAAAATAATTATTTTTTAAAAATATAAAAATAATTATTTTTAAAAAAATTAAAAAAGCCCCCTTGGAACGGGCCCCTGGTTTTCTTTGGATGCCCATCCTTTCATTCGACATGTTACACATTTCGTTTGTGCGCAGGACCTGGTGGACAAGTTCCACCGCAACCCGCGCCGCATCTTCGGGCTGCCGGAGCAGCCGCACACGTACGTGGAGGTGGACCTGTCGGAGGAGTGGACGCTGCCGGCGGCGCCGCCCTACAGCAAGGCCGGCTGGTCGCCGTTCGGCGGGCGGCGCGTGCGCGCGCGCCACGCCCGAGCCCCTGCCGCCGCACTCGCTCGCGCCCGGCGCACGCCGCCTGGGGCGCCGACGGCGGCACGCAAGTCAGCGGTAAGCACGCAAGTCACCATAGGATTCAGCACTTTGAGTTTTAAAAACAAGGCTAAAGCTGCTGATATACATACATACATACATACATACATACATACATACATACACACAAACATACAACATACATACATACATCACACACATACACACATACATACACACATACACACATACATACACACATACAAACATACATACACACATACAAACATACATACACACATACACTCATACATACAAACATACACTCATACATACAAACATACACTCATACATACAAACATACACTCATACATACAAACATACACTCATACATACAAACATACACTCATACATACATACATACGTACATACATACGTACTACATACATACAAACATACATACACAACATACATACACACACATACACACATACATCATACACACACATACACATACATGCATACACACACACACACACGAGCGTTATGCACGACCTTTTCTGTTACAATAAAAGGCGTCGGCGGCAGGCACGTCACCGGTACGCCAAAACCTTTCTAATTACGGTAGAATTTAGTACTTTTTTTAAAATCTCATTTTAAAAATAAGGCTAAAGCATTTTTAACCAGTGGACGTCACGGTACGCCAAAATTTCTAATTACGTAAATTTAGTCTTTTTTAAAACTTTTTAAATAAGGCTAAAGCATTTTTTTGTATACCAGCTTATAAAACCATTTGTTACATGAAAAGGCGTCAGCGGTACGCCAAGACGCTAGAATTTAGCACTTTAAATTTTAAAAACTCGCGTTTTAAAATAAAGTCTAAAGCATTTGGTTGAAGTGGAGAACGCGGTACACCCTTAGAGAAGTGCGGCGGAGTGAATGTGTGTGTGTGTGGGGGGGGGAGGCTATAAGTTTGTGACCTGTGTGTAAATTGTCGACTATCAGTATTATTAATTTCTGTCAGAGTGCGGAATTGTGACTTTTCGCTACGTTTATCCAAGTTGAGGACGAGGCTTAAGGCCTTCGACCCTCGCGTTAACATAAAACATCTTTGAGACTGTCAACAAGCTTCACCTGTTTACCAACAAGCTTCACCTGTTTACCAACAAGCTTCACCTGTACACCAACAAGCTTCACCTGTACACCAACAAGCTTCACCTGTTTACCAACAAGCTTCACCTGTACACCAACAATCTTCGCCAAAGAAGCAATCAACTCCGCCTCTATACATTGCCAACTTCTCAAAGGCTGCCGTGTGTCGTTGTGCCCGCAGATGTGTACTACAAGCTGCTGCAGGAGTTCTCTCCGGGCGCGCGCCCGCACGCGGCGCTGTCTCCTGACCTGGCGACGGCGTACGGCGGCCGCTCGGGCGGGGGCGGCGGCGGGGCGGGGCCGCGCTCCGTGTCGCCGCTGCCGGGAGCGACCGCGGGCGCGGGGACGCTGCTGGCGCACCAGCGCAGCGACTCGTACCCCAGCCTGCTGCTGCCCGGGGCCGTGGCCGCGGGCCCGTGGCGGCGGCGCTGGTCCCGCCGTCGCCCGCCCCCGCCCCGCTCCCGCCCCGCCCCGCTCCATCGCCCTCGCCCGCCCCCGCACCCGCGACCGCGTCGCGCCACGGGCTGGCCGGCCAACACGTGCTGAGCGTGGCCTCCTTCTCCAAGGAGCAGCTCAACGAGGTGTTCAACCTGGCGCAGACGCTGCGTGTGTTCGTGCTCAAGGAGCGCCCGCTCGACCACATCCTCAAGGTGAGCGGACCGGCCCTGACACTGGCCCTGACACTGGCCCTGACACTGGCCCTGACACTGGCCCTGACACTGGCCCTGACACTGGCCCTGACACTGGCACTGGCACTGGCACTGACACTGGCCCTGACACTGGCACTGGCACTGGCACTGACACTGGCACTGACACTGGCACTGGCACTGGCACGACACGGCACTGGCACTGGCACTGGCACTGGCCCTGACACTGACACTGGCCCTGGCACTGACACTGGCACTGACACTGGCACTGGCACTGGCACTGGCACTGGCACTGGCACTGACACTGGCACTGGCACTGGCACTGGCACTGGCATTGGCATTGGCATTGGCACTGGCCCTGCGCTGGCCCTGACGCTGGCCCTGACGCTGGCCCTGGCCCTGGCGCTGGCGCTGGCACTGGCACTGGCGCTGGCACTGGCATTGACACTGGCCCTGACACTGACACTGGCCCTCACCGCAACACCCATGGACACGAGACAGTGGAGTTCTAGCTCGCCAGGAGAGAGAGGAACCTTCTGCCGGTGGCTTCGAGTTTTCCCCACCCTTTAATTGCGCAGCGCACCCTTCAATTCAGTCGCCTCCCCCACCAATGAAACATATTCAAAAATTAGTTTTTACTAATTTTCCGTACTTATGAAAGTCATTCAGGGTATGAATTGTTGAAGTTAAAACTATGGACTACAAGTCAACAAATTATAAATAATTTTTCATTTATGCTCATTACAAAATATATTTCAAAGAAACATCAGATTGACTTGTCATTGTACCTACAACTCTGTCTCTCAGAAATATCCTGTCTGCCTGTACACTTTTAATTGCACCTATATTGTGTGTTAAATTTAATTGAAGCAATTCTCTTTGAGTATGATTTTAAAAACTTTTTAATTTTTAAAATTGTTGTAGGGTAAAGTGTTAGCTTCAATCTTCTATGAAGTTAGCACTCGCACAGCTTGCAGTTTTTCTGCTGCAATGCAACGCCTAGGAGGCAGTATCATTTATATGGATGAGTCTTCATCGTCTGTGAAGAAAGGAGAATCCTTGGAAGATTCTGTTTCTGTTATGGCTGGTTATGCTGATGTGGTTGTCTTGCGGCATCCAGAGCCTGGCGCAGTTGCTGTAAGTTGTATATTGTTGTAGTACTGCAAGGATGAGATCTGGAAAATCTCTATAACAGAAACTGTTATCATGTTAAAAGTAATTTCCTAAATATTAACACTGTAGTTATTTAGTGTAGTTTGTTACTACTTATATTGTTCCAATTTGGCTTACTTAAGACAGGTTATATGTATTAATAGTACTGAGCTAGTAATACATATACTAGTATGAACTAGGATTGAGAAAATATTGAATTAAAAAAAAATATTGCAAATAAAATATCCAGCAGATAAAATTAATTATGAGAAAATTAGTGTAGTTGCTTCTGTAACTTGCAGCAATTTTGAATGAATCTATCAAAACTTTCTCAAATATCATAAAGATTACTAACATGATATCTAATTATATCATATGTTGCCTCTAATAAAAGTGTAAAAGTAAAGATCTATTTAATATGAATGAATTTCTATCCATTTAGTATGGAAAAAATTGACTCCAGTAATGATTGTAAAGTTGTATGTGGGGCTCTTGTAAATTAATAATATCAAATGTGCGTGTTATCGGTTTCAGAGAGCAGCAGCCCATTGTCGAAAACCTTTGGTCAATGCAGGTGATGGTACTGGAGAACATCCCACACAAGCTCTTCTAGACGTCTTTACCATCAGAGAGGAAATAGGCACTGTTAACGGTCTTACAATCACTTTGGCTGGTGATTTGAAACACGGTCGAACTGTGCACTCACTTGCTAAGTAAGCATATAGACTTCTTTTCTTAAAGTTTCATTGCTAAACAATAATTGTCTGTCTAGATTGCATTTCATTCAATGCCTCTCAGAGTGAGGTCTATAAATTTGTTTGAAAAAAAAATTCACTTTCAATTCTCTTGTGGTAACCCTGTTTACGATCATAACTCAGGTTCTTGTGTCCTGGTGATAGCAGGCCAAGTGGGATCCGAGCTAGTGAATATGATTTAGAGAACCCTTCAGTTAATGTTAACCCTTCTATTAGTAGATTGGAAGTTCACCTGTGTGAAAGGGGGAGAGGGAGGTGGTGCCCTCTCTCTAATTTTGACAAAAGGAATATTTCAATTTTGTTGTTGATGTTGTTCATGTTGTTCATGTTGATGATGTTGTTGTTGTTTATGTTTTAAACATTCAGTGTTGAGTGTGTTGTTCTTAAATACGGGAGTCTATAGACCATAACGTTCAGAATTACTGTCTTTGAGAAAATACATTTGAAATATCCAGTATCAATTATAATATTAATTATTTATTGTATTATTGCTTAATATGAAGATTCCATCAACTCTGGAAGGAATTCAGTACGTAGTAAACAGTTGTGTATAGAAAACTTTTTAAAAGACTCCTAATTAAGAGTTCAAATGCCATTACAGGATATAACGACATTCTGTCTGTGAAAGATAATATGCATACACCATTTCTTTAATTTATTTGTTAACATTGGTAACGTATGTAGTAACTTGTGTAACATATTAAAAGTAAGCTCTTGCTTTTTTTTTTACTAGGTTGCTGACCTTGTACAATGTGTCATTGCGCTATGTGAGTCCATCCAATCTAAGCATGCCATCTGATGTTGTGGAAGCTGTGGCAGCCCGAGGAGTACCGCAACAAGCATTCCGAAGCTTAGAAGAGGCTCTCCCTGATACCGACGTTCTGTACATGACACGTATTCAACGAGAACGTTTCCCTTCACAAGAAGAATATGAAAAGGTGAGAGCAAAATGACTGACTAATATTTAAAGAAGATTTCTTTTGAAAATTAATCTCAGAAGAGATTAATGCCAATTACATAGAAGTTAAGAGTGTAATTGAAAAGTCATAGTAATGCAGTATTTTAAAATTGCTTTACTGATTATTACTCATGTTAAAAATCTTTAAAATTTTCTTCTTTATTATTTTTATTTATTTATTTTGTATTTATATATTTATTTATTACTATTTAAATGTTTACATAAGAAAAGGACACATATAGAGAAACTTTGGTCGTTACTTAATATTTTATTATGCCAGAACATCTACACCAGTGGCCAATGATCAGAGAAAGCAATGGTCGTAGGCATGGGCAGATGGGGGCCATGACCCCCCCCCCCCTGAACGTTTTCAGTGGGATCTCACCATGGTTTGCAAGAAAGTATTTTATTTCTTAAACATTTTGAATCCATCTTTTTCCCTTTTTTGACCTGACAATTACATTTATTACACTTTAATTATAATAATAATAATAATTATTATTATTATTATTTTGTTATTATTATTATTATTAATGTTATTATTATGATGAATTTTTCACTGTCTGCACTATGTGCAGGAACATTCACCTGACCATTGCTGATCTAGGCTCAGCCAATCTCGCAGAGACACGAATGAATGTTACACTCCAGACATTTCAATCAATCATTTCCCAATCAGCAGTACATCCCAGGAATTCTCTTACTATTCTGCTGCTGTTCAGTGTTACTGCTTTTTACATTTGCTCTATGCATGAAAATGGTAATTCCAATACTTGAATTGCATGCACTGTATGTTTGGGGATTAATCCTCTGGTGGACATGATTATCGGTTGTATTATTATCGGTTAAATTCTGAAGTCTTCATTGATGATGAAGTTCTTGAGTCCACGGTTCATATTTCTGAATTTTCAATTTATATACAGATTCTAGATTGTTATTTTTGATGACTGCAAAATCAATTATCATGGCTATTTTAGAACTCAAGTTTTTTTTCTTCCAATTTTTTATATTATGTTGTTTTATTATTATTTTTTTTTATTATTATTATTATTATTATTACTTATTATTATTATTATTATTATTATTATTATTATTATTATTATTATAACTGATTTTTATAATCTTGCACTACTTCACAAGGAGAGCAAGTACGGTAATTGTGCACCGGAAAACAGTGAATTTTCAACAGAAAAACTCTATTGCTGGACCTTGCTAATGAAAAAGTAGATAAATTTTGTTCCTATAGTAACTTACTTCCTCTAATACATTGTGTAGTCAGAATCCATATTTTGTGGGTCCCCCTTGTATCTTGTATACAACACACCTCTTTAGCCCTTTTTTGGCATTGATTGTTTATATATTGGGAATAATCCTATTTAGTTATTTGCTTTTTGTCTCATAATGTCACAGTCAGTCGATGCCTTTTGCCAGGGGCTCTGTGCTCGTAGTAATCAGGGTTCCCAGATGGTCATCCATACGGGAATCTGTGGTGTCTCGAATTGCTTAACTTAAGTGACTTCACAAAGCGTAGTCATCTAACAGCGCCAGCTTGATACCAAAAAATTGATTGATGGCAAAATGTCTATCCTGTGTGTGGTCAATGCTAGCTCCTAAACCATTCAGCTGATTTTCTTTAAAATTGTAAGTCCTTTATCAGTTTAAAGAAATTCGAAACCCTGTGTGTTTAAAGCGGATATTTTGGTTTTGGGGGATACTTTACATGAAGCCTCAAAATCATTTTCAACATTTTCTGATAAATACACATTTTTATTTTTTAAATCTGTGATTTATACTAAGTTTGAATAAATTTTTTTCCTTATTGAAATCTTTTCTTTAGATAGATCATGAAAAAAAGCATGTACAGCTTTTTCTAAACTATTAATAGTTTTGTGTGATACATAGACAATTAAAAACCTTTTTTAAAATAATAATGTTCTCAAAAATACTCCAAAAAAAAAGTTATCTTTATGAGTATCAAAGGCAGTAACAAAATTGGTGATAGGCTAATTTCTGGTATTTTCAAGAGCATAGGCTTCCGCAGCTGGAGTCAGTTGCTTCTTGGCAGTCTAGGATATGCCGCATCCTAGGCAAAGATGCCAATGTTTTGGCTGCCATTTTGCGAGCTTCCTCATAGCAAAATAAAAATGTCAGCAAACAATGCATTATTTATCATAATGAGTTCACTATAATTCAAATGCATTTTTGAGGAAGGTTGTAGAATGGCAGCTGAAACGTTGACACCTGTGCCTAGGACGCGTCTCCCAGACAGACAAGTAGCTACTCTCTGTATTTTCAAAAATTTCAAGATGATAACATACCATAACTACAAAGTTGAAGAAAGAGATGGTTGCCTTCAACAAAATCTGTTCTAAAAAATTAGCTCTTTAAAAAAGTCATGTACAATTTTTTGAAAAAAATGTTGTTTCCACATAACTTTTGCTCGAAATTTATGAACTTTATAAAAAAACATTTTCTCAGAAACGGCTCCAAATTTTTTCCACTTGGAGAACAAGGAATGCTTAAAAGAATGGCATAGGTCTCATTTTTGTTGATCTCTCTGAATTTTTGAAAATGGCACTTTTGGAAATAATGGGAGAGAGTATGTGCTGTTGTATCTTCACTAGTTTACAATTATATTCATGAAACACCTCCCTAGAAGCATCTAAGCTTATTTTCTACCTCTATTGTTTTATGCACAAGTAACTATTTTCTTATTATGGCAAACATAGCATTATTAACCGCAATGAGTTCACAATAATTCAAATTATTTTGTGAAATCCAGTAAATTAGTGAATTTGTTTTACTTTTGGGGCTCTCCAGGTCTGGCAAACCTGTAAATAGTTCAACCTAAAACCATATGTATTTATTAACTGTATTCATTAAAGTTATAAATTGTATGTAATAAAAAAGTTCAGTGAAAAAGGGAGGCCCAAAAATGTAGTTCCCCCCTCCCACTGTTTTATGCTGTGCATCACTGTGGGCATTGTAGTGTGTGGTAAAATTACACATTTCCCAGGAAATCATGTTAGTTTGTTTTTTTATAAAAGAATGCTACAGTTGTTGGTAGAGAAGTTGGGCATGAATGTGAATGACACTGCAGTTGTTTTCTCCTTATAATTTAAGACTCTTCCTTATAATTTGAAACACACTGGAAAATTGTTAGAAATAATACGATGAAGTAATCTTAAATTTTGATATAAAATATCCATTTTAAGAACTCAGAAAACTTAACTTTATGAATGCTGAATGCTTTGTGTGTTGAAGCACAACTACTTAATAAAATGCTTATGTTCGCAAGATTCAAGTTAAAATTATCAAATTACACATTTTTTAGCATTCATATTGAAATGATATGTCTAGTTAAATTATTGTTGTCTAGGTAGACAACAATAAAATGATTTTCTTATGTGAGTATCTTATTCTTATTCTAATTTCTTTTTTAGATATTCTTTAATAAAATTTTGAATACAAGACAAGTGGAATGTTCTTAATGAAGAACTGAATTCTAAAAACAAGAAGGTTCTTAGGTTATTCAAATTGTTGCCTGTTCTCATTTGCATTCATTGGAGCATATTTAACTAGTAACTTGTTCATGATAAATACAATCGACTCCAGTTGTTGTGAACCTCTGGGTCTTGAATTTTTAGTTCACTATATGTGATAATAATGAAATGTCATACTTTCTGAGCTATGATTGCTTTTATTATTTCAGGGGTACAACAATAAACCCAATTTACACAAATGCAAAATTCCAATAACTTGTGCTTTTAATTTTACTTGTTGCTACATTGTCCACACACTCTTAACATCTTAGTGCAGTTGTTATCACACTTCACTGCTTGTTTCTTTATCGGAGAATTTTCTGAGATTTTGAATTCTTGGAGTCATTGCAATTGTTTTCATCTGTTCTACAAAGCTCTTTCACTGTAGTTACAAAGTTGTTGCTAGAATACATTTCAATAGTTTTTAACTTGCAGCCAATATAAAAGAAGTTTTAAAGTTGGAGAGAGATGGCATTGATGAACTGAAGGAATTCCTTTCATTCACCATCAGTGTTATGAAAACAACTTGTGTGAACCTCTTCTGATAAATCCACTATTTTTAATGTTATATGAATTCTAAGTTCTGTGGCAAAATCTTTTTTCCTTGAAGTTGTACATACTATATTTACTGTAACCAATGCTGAGAGTTCACTCCAACTGAATCTTCTGTGCTTATTTCTTATGTATCCAGAATTGGACCAGTAACTTCAGTTCACTGTTATTGGCAGTTCCTTATATCCAGAGTTGACTATGTCATTTACCAGATGTTGATCAATGTTTTGTATTTTCTACAACAATAGCATATATCAAGGCATCAAAATGCAAAGAGTTTGCCAAAAAGGAGACTAGTGCCGTATTTTTTACTGCCCTTCGTTACATACTAGGAGAAAATTTAATGAAAAATCATGGCTACACCATGTATTAGAGGAAGTAATTTTCTATAAATAGGAACAGAATTTATCCACTTTTAATTACCACAGCCCAACAATAAGAGTTTTCTGTAAAAAATTAGCAGTTTTCCAGCACACAATTACGATACTTCATCTTCCACAGATACTTGAAAAATGCTCTAAAACTTGGACATCTATTGTTTACACTCATCTTGTTAAGTGAATTATGTGGACCCAACAACATACCAATTTTTTTCTTCTTTCTTTTCTTTTCTTTTGTTTTCTTTTCATTCATTCTTTCTTGTTTATCATCTTCTTCTGGTTGAAAAATTGTCAACTGATGACTATGATTGGTGGGTTAGATTTTTCCAAAACAAAGCCTATATTTCATCTTAATCCCCATATAGGTCACCATTAAATTTGGTAAACATTTGAAAATAACAACAATCACTTGCATAAATATGCAAGTACTAATTACTGTCAGTCCCTTTTGGTGGCTACCATTAAACACCACTGCCAAACAAACCCTATTATATTAAATATCTCTTATTATCTACGTTTATTATAATTATTATATATATTATAATTAATTTATATTATATTATAATTATTTGTAAGAAAATGAAGTTGTCAAACCTCATACCATGCACCTGCAACAGTAACATGCTTCTGCAATTGTAACTTAACTGTGAACGTTTTCATGAGTTGCGATATAGGTTAGGAGGGAATTTAGTTGCTTTGCCAGCTCTATCATCAAATAAGTGCTCCCTACATTCTCAGAGTAGTAGTCGCATTAGTCACAATAAGTTACATTTAGTTACAAGAGCCAATATGTGTTGTTCATTTGACAAATCAGATATTCTCTATTATGTATGGGACAATTTCTTCTTCTCAAATTTTGACTAAAATGCTCATTGCTATTTTTACTTACTTCAGTTCTTAGAGTACTTAAATCAACTAAGTATAGTTTAAGAGAGAGAGTAGGGATTCTAGAGCTCAAAAAACATGTACAAGTTAACACACACTATGGCTGGTATATACGAACATCAAAATTGTAACTGAGAAAAACATGCCTTGTTTGATCTCCTCTTTGCAATTTTGTCTTTTTTTTCTTGTTCATTGTGTGCACTTGTATTATTGAATACATATTTGTATATATATATAATGAAAACACAACTAATGGACATTAAAAAATAATTCCAAGCCGTACTACAACATCCAAAATAACTATAACATTAAATTAACTTGGGTTCTGGCATTCCCACATACTGTTGGCTTTCGATGGTTCCTGCAACACAATCAATCTTGCTTCCCTATTTCCCTCTCTCTATAAGCTTCTATGTGTCAATGGTTTGCCATTTTTAATCACCACATTCATGAGTCATCTTTCTCTAATTATTCAGACTATTGATCTGTCTCCTTCAAGACACTACTTCAGAATAGCAAGAATTAAGCTACTTTTTTAAAAAGGGAATCAAAATGAAATTCAAAATTACCAGCCCATTTCTCTTTTGTCAGTTTTTTTTCAAAAATATTACAGAGGTTTCTCTATATGCAAACAGAAACTTTTCTCAGGAAAAGCGAAGCATTTTCAGACTCTCAACACTGTTTTAGAAAATCAAAATCTACGGAAACTGCCATATTTTCTTTTCTTAAAGATGTTGCTTTATCAGTGGACCAAAATGAAGAACCCATTGGAATATTTATAGATCTTTCGAAAATGTTTTGACATTATTAACAATATCATCATGTTCTCAAAATTACCTTTATATGGAATTCATGGCATTGTCCTAGATTGGATAACCATCTACCTTAAACATTGATCTCAGAGTAGAAATACCATACTGGTACAAATGGACATTATTTACTTATCGTTCCAATTCTTTGCCAATTGAGCATGGGGTCCCACAAGGTTCGATCTTAGGTGCTATCCTCTTTCTGATATACCCTCATCTATAAAAAATGGGAGAACAGTTCTGTTTGCTGATGGCACAAATGTTCTTTGCAAAAAAGAAACAATAAATATTACAATTTTAGAAGTTTCAAATTGGTTTTGAAATTACAAATTAATAGTTAACAAAGGAAAAATGGTTTCAATACTTTTTGTATTTCAAATAGGCAATTGCATGCTCCTGCTGATGTTAAGGTAACAAAATTTCTAGGGCTCTCACCTCAAATGCAATGTACATATAACAGATTTAAACACTAAATTAAGTTCATTATGTTAAGCATTCAGAATTCTTTCAAATTCTGTCAGCCTTCATGTAGCTCCTGTGTATTTTGCAAATGTGCATTCCCACCTGAAATATTGCATAATATTCTGGGGAGGCTCATCCTGTATTCAGACTTTTAAGTTGCGAAAGAAATTTGTAATATCTGTATATTTGTAATCTGTTTTTCCCTGATCCATTGAGCAAATGCTGAGATGGCCCCGTGATTTGCTTCTGGACATAAATGAACTTTCACTATGGAAACATTTTTGTTGGGCCTTCCTTTTCTCCTTCTCTTCTCCTCCTTCCTCTTCTTCTCCTTTTCTTCCTTCTTCTCCGTCTCCTTCTTCTCCGTCTCCTTCTTCTCCGTCTCCTTCTTCTCCGTCTCCTTCTTCTCCGTCTCCTTCTTCTTCTTCTTCTTCTTCTTCTTCTTCTTTTTCTTGTAGTAGAGATTAGGGTCAGTTACTATTTTGTTAGCAATGCAGAAAAATCAAATCTACAGTTTGTTTACCATTGCAAATAACTCGGGAATGAAAATGTCTAGTTTTTGAAATGTTAATTTCACGTTTCTTTAAATTTTATTATTATTGTTGTTATTGTTATTATTTTTTAATTTTTTTATTTCTTTTTCTCATCTTTCAACTATTAATAGTTAAATTGTTGGGAAGGGATTCTGAAACAAAAAGCATGTGCAGATGATTTTCCCCCCATACGTCATGTATAATTTTTTACCGTTTTTTTTTTTAAACTAAACATTAAAAAAAAAATCTTATCTAATGATCACCTTTACCAAAAATCAGAGCCCAGAAGTGTGGCAAAATGCCTTATTATTGTTATGATTTTATGATTATTAACAATAACAATAATATAACTGCACTTCTGGAGTTGCTTTAGATATTTAATTTGCGTGTTTTAGCTTCTGATGCCTATTTTTAGTATTTTGCTTTATTGCTAATTTTTTTCATTTTCCGTCATTATTTTCATTTTATCTCCTGTTTAATAATCTCAATCGTGCTGGAAATATTCCTGAAAACCTGGACAACACAAAGACACTAGTACATATTGCCTTTCTCCACAGCTAGGTAGTGTTAAAAATCATTACAAGAAAGGCAAGATATTTTCAGACAAGATTTTTGGATTTCTTCCATTGATACCAATAGCTCTTGTGAGCTCATGAGGAATCCCATCCTATCTTTTAGTACAGTCTCAATCCCTTTTGAGGACAGAATGCTCTGTACATGCTATAAAGTGCTAACAAATTCATACGTTCGAGCAACAAAAAGAATAAGAGCATTTTCACTTTTCCCATTCCAAGATTTAAAAGGTCATTTTCAATATCATTTCACAGATACAGCATCACAAATGAAACAAATTTGGTAGTCTTAGTACTGATATTTAGAGTGCCTCAAAGAATAATTTTCAGTAGTGAAAATGAAAACTATTCTTCCTGATAGACAGTTTAAAAAAAAAGTGATGGTCTTGTGCAATCACGATTTTAAAGAAAAAAATGGTTCTTGTAAGCATTGGAAGCATGGTAAAACTTAGAATAGGATTTGAATCATTTTAAATTAATATGAATTGTTTGCACCAAATACTTTTAAATTTTGATTTTTCTTTGCTTACATGCCTTTGAATTTCCCAGAATAAATGCCTTTTTGAAAGTCTTTTTTAGTTAAAATGAATGCGTGAACTTTGGGCGTGAATTATCACACTTCACATTCCTATCATCAGCATAGCTTACTTACCTGCAGTCTCCCTCACATGAATTGTTGATATTGCTCTTGCCATCTCTAAGAATTTCCATTCTCCTCTTTCACAGAACAATACATACTTGTTCTTCATTAGTCTTTCCCCTGTTTGTTCATTAGATCAAACATAACTTTATACCACAAACAATATGAACTTTTGAATTTTTAACTTTTTTTACTTATTTAAGGTCTCTTTTCAACTACTAAGGTTGTATAGCGACCACTGTTAAGTAATATTGCGGGTAATAGTATAAGGACACACACAATCATCCATGCCGCAGGCAGGGTTAGAACCCGCGACCCTTTAGGCACAAGGCAGCTACAGATCTTCTGCCTTACTGACCTCAGCAATCCAGGTTGGCAATTTTTAACTTTATTTAACTTTACTTTTCCGTCAAACCAATCAGATTAAAAATTTGATGTTTGGCAGGACTGCTCTTGAAATGCAAATAAACAAAGCAGTGTAAGTAAATTGCGGCATAAATGGAAATATCTTTTATGTTGATTAATAAATATATATTAATTATTAGATGCAAACAATTGAGTTTCAAAAATCACCATGATGAATCTAAACAATATTTGTAAAACTCCGTACTTGCAAATTCTTTAGTTATATAGTACGTATAATTTTTAAGCAAATTGTACATTAATCATATAAAATGAAAGTTATGAGAAATAGCTTCCAAACATTGAAAAGTCTTTTCTGCAATGTTATCTTCACCTAAAAGTTTGTTTCATCATTATTCCCTAAACATAGTTTGTTTATTATTTTTTATACAATAACATTGTTTGCTTATAGCTTCAGAAAGCATTTACTAATCCATTATTCTGAAACCACTGCCAACATTCTCTTCCCCATATTTATTTTACACATCTCCATTGAGTTTACGTCTTCATGTTGTGCTGGCACTTTACTTATATTTTAAAGATCTTCCCGTAACCTAGTTGGCATAAAACTTTAGGAGAATAATTGGTTTAGTGGTGAGTTGTAGTTGACATTTACATAATTGAAATGATTGAAGGCGTTGTCATTGTCAACAATACTATTTATTTCAATAATAGCAGCTTTCGATGGCTTAGCCATCATCATCAGTTTTCTGCTGTCTGGGAGTCACAAAAATGACTGGTAGTCGTTTTTGTGACTCCCAGACAGCCCCCTTTTTGTGGAGAACGCCTTCAATCATTTCAATTTAGGAGAATAAACTAAAAACCTGTGAGGAATAATATAGGAATAAAAATCAAAAATAATTTTTTTGCCCATATTTCCCTTACATCTGTCCTTAAGGACCCATTTGAAAAAAATGCTCCCCTTTTCAGAAGGGAGTGTTCTGAATTTTGATAGAAGAAAACAAGATAGGGGAAGGGGGTAAATGAGAAATGAACTTTCTCACCACATTTTGCAATAGTTATGTTATGCATTTCACTTCTGGTCACTGTTCAAAGTTCAACAATTAAATGGGAAAACATTTCCCATTTTGCAATTGTCAACTACCATTGCTACCCCACACTAAGCACGAAGTAATTGTTATAAATGATGCTTTGAGTCCCTTTGCTGGGAATTGAATCCAGATCTAATATAATTTAATCCGGCAAGAAGCTATTTTAAGCTATTACACTGCCAAATGTTGACACAGTCATAACTTATAATAATTATTTTAATAACTTCTTACTAATGCATCTTGTATTAAATAATTTTTATGAAATACCCAATTTTTAATTATTAAATTACTTTTCTTTAACTCGCAAAGTGCGGGAGAGTTTATCTTAGGGAAAATGTTTGTAAGTGTTGAGAGTTATTAAAATAAGGTGGGAGGGAGGAAAAAGCAACAATTTTTAAAACTAATTTTTTGAATAACTCCTAACACTTATCAGTTATTTCAAGATATGACGGGTTCTCATAATATTATTTTTTAATTCTCCACTTTTGTTATAAAACGCTGCTCAACCACCTTGCTTCTCTACAGTAATTTGTAGTGTGTATAATATCAAATTCATGTAGTTCTTAGATAAAGAAAGCACCTCATTTGTACATGTCTAATTTAATTTTCGAATTTCAGTAGAAACTTTGTAAATCTTACATCAAAACCCTATAATATGTGTACATTTATTGATCAGCCTCAATTATTTCTTTGTGTTATAGGCTTGTGGGCTACTTGTTGTTACTCCACAACTGATGACATTGGCCAAACGCCGCATGTGTGTGCTGCATCCATTGCCAAGAGTCAATGAAATCTCCCCAGAGATAGATTCTGATCCTAGAGCTGCATATTTCCGTCAAGCTGAATGTGGAATGTATGTGCGAATGGCTCTTCTGGCAATGGTATTGGGGAAGTGCTAGACAGAAATTGATCTATTCTTATTGGAATAAATTCCTCTATTGTGATTTCAAAGATTGCTCAAATGTGTGAAAATGTTTGTCAACAAGGATGGTAATTTGTATGTATATTAAGGTAAGGGAAAATCTCATTTTTTGTTAATTGGTAAATGACAGCTAAAGAACTTAAATATTGAATCTTATAGTAAATCTGAAATATTTTTATACTACTTTTGTGCTAAATAGTAAAATAATATTAAAATTGTTAGTTTGTGATATATTGTATTCAAAGTATTAGTTACTTCTTAATGTTGCAGTGTTAAATTGATAAAGAAATGTTAGTTTTTAAAAAAATTTATAAAGTAAAGTATAATTTATTAGAAATTTTGTTGATGTTACTCTCCAATATAGTAGTTAGTATATTTTGTATTAGTGCGCTTGAAAACATTCCAGTTATACATGTATGTCAGAAAGATAAAATGAATGTTGTAGAATTATTTCAATTAATAGTGCCATTTGCTATATTATTAAGAAGTGAAGAATTTGTTATTGTGAAACTTTTTAAATGTGTGGAAAATTTGTGGTAAGACAAATCCAGCACAATGTTTTTATGGGATGTAATGTTTAAAATAATACTTTGCTCATTAAATATTACTGTTGACGTTTTTTATTTCTTACAATAATAGTTCAGCAGCCAATTGCAACTGTAATTACTCTAGATACCTATGTTACTTATTGATGCTCAATAATGTGATTTTTTATGAACTTTCTTTATATTGATTCTAACAAAGGAACTTTGTATCGATGGTTGAGCACCAAGGCCAAAGCCTTCAGTCTTGCAGACTAGTAGCAAACTGATTGCTGCCCCATCATTTCACAGCCACATGCTGGAAGACTTAAAACTAGTATGTATGCATTTACAAAAATAAATACTTTTTATAGATTACATCTCCCATGTTTTGAAATGCAAATATAACCTTATCTTCCTTGACCTTTCCAAAGTTTGTTTTGGTCCATAAATTTGTTACAAACATGAAATGTGCATTTCACTTTACGAAGAAATTCTCACTGTCAACACTGTAATACACTTGATGATGAAGGTTTCGGTTCAGTTATATCCACCACTGTAGAGGAATTGCCCTCTAACACAGGATTAGTGTTTCGGTTTTCTTCACACACTTGACTAGCAAAGGCAAGGCCATCTCCGTTTGCTCCTCTTCCTCGGAAAAAGGCAGGAAGTCTGAACACACGCCTTCTTCGCCTTGCTGCCCGAGCTTCTTCCGATTGTCTTTTTGCTGCCTCTGCTTGTCTGGAACAGCAAATAAATTAACATATAACACCCTCTTCAATATGTATCAGTGGCCCAGCTAATCATATGTAACAGATTGTTTAACTTCAATTGTAAATTGTAATAAGAAACCATTTAAAAAAATATGGGACAAGACATTTTAAATAAAATGAAATTTAATCCTGTGGTCCCTAGAGTAAATAATCTGAAAAGGGTGATACAAAGGTCAGCATTAATGTAATCCTTTTAACTTTGATTTTTATTTACATCAGCAGAAAATATTTTTATATACATATAATTGTGGTAATGAGTTAAAATTAAGTGTGTCATTGCTCCGACGACTGTTTTAGAAATTGAGAAATTCTTGTGTGATCTCGAAATCTTGGGGGAAAATATGTTTTATAAATGTTTTACTTTATAGTTGAAAAAATCTAAAAATGTAGCAAGCTAGGCAATTATAAAGCTCTTCAGCCTGTGGTTTGCTTCACTGTCACTTCCTATTGCTGTTTGCTTTGTTGTATATTCAGTGCATACATTTTCTAAGATTAAGGCAGAAATTCATTAGTTGAAACGGTTTTCACATTAAGTGATTGTTTTGGCAAGAAAATTCTTTCTGCTTTATCTCAATGATCCCAACTGCAGCAGTTGACTGTATAAATCCATTTATTAAGAAACATGATTATAAATGGTCAACAACCAGATTTAAATAATGTTTCATTGGGTGGAAAGTAATATTTTTGGGGGTGAAGATTTCAGACTTTTGTGACTTGAATAAGAGAGATCCATGCCTGTAATCATGCATTTAAAAGAACAAGATGTTGAATTTTCATTTGATACAAAAAGGTGGGAAAATATCAATGGACAGGCATTTTCCAAGTGATAAATGAACTGGGAAACGGAACACTAATCTAATTATCATGGGGGCAATATTATTTAAATTTCTAACAAATCTCTGATTGTACTGATGTTTACAGGAATGTACCTTGAGAGAAGATATAATTCCTTTCCATTACATTTCTTTAATGTAATTACTTTATTCAAATGTTTAAAATTCATCCAAAACTTGAGCATCTTTTACTACCACCTACCACTAGTATTTAATAATTCTGGATTTATTCATGGAAATTACTGTACTGCAACATCTCATTGTGTCTACGTGCTTTTAAACGGACTACAGTTTAAGGATAACAACATTTTATAAATATTGTTTACTTACTGATTGCGGCAGTCAATCAGAAGAGCAAATAAGAAGAGTAAGCTCATAGTAGCCAGCACGCCTACTACAATCCCAGCAAGTACAGCTGGGGAATCTCCAGGCACGCCGCTTTCTTCTGGAGGTGGAGACGTCCCTTCTGTCCAAGTGGGATCGTCTGGAATAGATGGAAGGAAAATCATTAATAAGTATTGACCAAGTTTACAATTCATATTACTTAGCAAAATTAAATTGTGGTATTTCCAACAATCAATAGAAAAGTAATTAATCATCCCCAATATATGGAAGCATTGAGAAGGTGGTGTCCTGAATTGTATTATTGAGCATGGAATGGCAAATCAAGAAACAAAAACTTGAACAGTTTAAAGAGTCTTATTAATTTGAGGGCTTGCACCAATCTCGATCTTTGATATTTACTTTCTCACTAATGAGTAGAGAAAAATATATAATTCTGCGCGAAAAATCAGCGAATTTTCGACAAGAAAAACTCACATCACAGGGTCCTAGTAACGAAAAAGTTAATAAATCCAGTTGCTAAATTTAGAAGGAAAAATCCCCTAACACGTGGCGTAGCCAGAATCCATGTTTTGCGGTCCTTGATCTCGAAAAATTGAATGACGGCAAAACGTCTGTGCCTGTCCGTCTGTCCGTCCGTCTGACCGTTCCTCAGACCGTTCCTCGGACCGTGTTTGTCCGTCCGTCCCCCCCCAACCTTTCCCCCCAAAAAAACAGTAGTCGGCCGTGTTTTTAATTAAATTTTATTGTTGGATATCGTGGAGGACATCTAAGAGAATGCCGCAGGTCTCATTTTCGTTGAAATATCTAAGTTTCGGAAAATTGCAAAAATTCAATTTTTTTTCGGCGTCTTCCTACAACTACAATTATGAAGAAGAGTTTTTCACTTAATGAAATCTGCTCCTTAAAGATAGATTTTGAAATAACGTCATGTACAATTTTTTGAAAATTTGAGTACCTTTCTCATAAGTTTGCTTGGAAGTACGGGCGAGAAAGTACATGCAGTTTTAACACGACTAGTTTTTTTTTTCTTTTTTGGGGGAGAAAAAGACTAAAATGTAATGAAAATGAACAGATGAACGGGCATGGCTAAAAGGTGTTTAGCCCTGAAAGTCGCAATAAGTCTACCCAAATGAGGGCGAAACAGCCTGGAACATAGAATTCTGGCTGTACGCTGGAGCCTACAGTGACTTCCGTCGTGAAATACCCAGATTGAAATGCAATTTAATTAAAAAAACGTATACTGGAAGAAGAAAATAATTCCTTTAAGAAACTATGTCGCAGAGACTGCACCGCGAGTGCAGAGAGAAAGTGCATTTGTTCTGGTTCGCTCTGACTGACCACCCTTTCCACTCGCACAGCTGGATCACTCGCTTAAATTAAAACAGTTGCACACAATTTGTTACGATATAGTCTCAGGATTATTTTTGAAAGACATGCGTAATGTAACACATTACTCAATACCTCCCCCTCCAATCAGTGTTACGAAGGGTCAGTGGAGCGAAACAAGCGAAACTACTCTCACGAGGCAGCGCCGGCGGGTTTCTCCAGCCTCAGCGTCACCACAAAAGAAACCGCTCTGCTCACCGAGCGGTTCGAGCTGCTGGGAAACTTCTAGAAATCCTCCGCACAGAAGCTGGTTTTGCTCTCTCCAGCGGCGCATTTAATTTGAATTGAGCAGAGTTCAGGCCAAGATTTCATTAGCGTGAAAAGCAGAAGCAATAATTTTGTGGGAATGCTGATGAGGTGTTGTGGACGTAACTGAATGATGAAATAATTGAATTTGGATGGTTGGTTGATAAGTGGTTCTGGGCGTGTCAACAGTTTAGGTCATTAGTCCCGTGAGTGTAGTGCTTCTTTCCCTCGGGAGATGGCGGTGATCTTCCCCCGCTGGATGGTGAGATCCGGCGCCGACCTACCGTCGACTAGCGGGGTTTCCCCCTAACCAGGACTCTCCCACCAGCGGGGCACCGCCCCAGCCGGAACAAGCTCTAAGCTCCCGACCGGTCTCCCGGAATATGTGCTAGTGTAGTGCACGTTAGTGTAAGTGTGTGTGAGGATAGGACAAGGAAGGACAGATCGCGCGCGGTCCGTGGCCCGTTTGTTAGGGTACTGCTCCGGCATTCGCCTGGAGTTTGTTCGGAGAAACCACGGAAAACTACCGATCAGAGCAGCCGGCCACTAGAATTTATCTCTAGACAGCGACTGAATTCGATCTAGCTAGACCTAGTGTCGAAAATCGTGCCGCCGTCAGGACTAGAACGTAGGACCTCCCGGTGAGAGGCGCTGCAGTGACATCAGTTGGTGCACTGAGCTACCACTCTCGGTATGAAATAATTGAAGTCATCTTCGTCAACTTAATGTTGACGATGAGGGTTTACTGCGTTATAAGTTTACAGTTAAAAATCGCCAAGATGGAGGAAAAAATCGTATTTTGTTCCAGAGTAATAGAGACCTTGTTTTTAAAAATGTGCGACTCCGCTTTGGATAAAACCATTCCGCTAAATGGAGTTTCGGATGGTTTAGAAGAGAACATTTTTTATGAAACTTTGCTCACTGCAGACGCAATAGGAAAAACAAGAAGCTCGAAACTGGCATTAAGCTTCCACAAAACAACTGAAAACGCTCCAAATGTGCAAGCTCAAATGCTTTTTACGTGTATGGTCTATAAAAGTTTTATTACTTTCCCGACCATGGAGTCATCATGGATTGTAATGGAAGTATCGGAAATAAACAGCAGACGACGTGATTTTATCGTGAAGCTTGCAGAGAACCTTCGGCATGCAGTAAGCCAACACGAAAAAGAAAATACGAACGAATGCATATCATGTTACAGGAAGGGATTACACGAAAACAGAGGGATTTGAGGGAATAATTTGCAGCGGACGGCAGGAAGGAGGTTAAAAGTAAAACTTTTCAGTTTCAGGGAAACGAAGATGTTTAGGTATCCATAAGACCTGCATTTCCGTCAAAATCTCGTCACTGATTTTTTGCAGCATTACAGAATTTTCTCTATTCTGAGATAATAATAAAAGTTCACGCTCTTGTAACTCTTGTTGCTCTCTCACGCTATTTGCATTGAAAAATGCCCAATAATTTGATTTGATTGCACTCCCATCAGAATAACGAAAAGCAAAAGAACCGTTTTGATTATAAAATAATTTACATAAATGAAGGGCCATAATTGTTCCCCACTGAGTTTCCTAGGCTGTTTTGCCTATAGGTAGCGCCGGACCTGAATACCGGTAAATTTTCTCAAAAGCATTTCATGAAATATTTTATTGTTCAAAGTTTTTACTTTCTCACCCTTAAGAAGAGAAAGTTATGTATTGCTGCGGGAAAAAGCGGCGAATTTTCGGCAGAAAAACTCTTATTGCTGGGCCCTGGTAATGAAAAAGTGGATAAATCCAGTTGCTAAATGTAGGGGAAAATCCTCTAACAGGAGGTGTGGCCAGAATCCATATTTTGTGGATCTTTGATACCGAAAAATCTATTGACGGAAAAATGTCTGTGTCCGTCCGTGTCTGTGAATAACGCTAGCGGCACAACCGTTCAGCCGATTTTCTCCAAAATTAATACCCCTCATCGATCTGGCAGATGTCGCGGGCCCTTGAATTTGAAACGGACATATTCATTTTGGGGGATACTTTACATGAAGAGCCTGGGATATTTTCAAAATTTTCAAAAAAATAGCTCCAATATTTTTGATTCAACTTTCTTTTTGGATAGTGTGAAGGGCGTTTAAGAGAATGGTCCAGGTTCAAACCCTGATTTTTCGAAAATTGAAAAAATGCGAAATTGTTTCGTCTTGCTACAACCACAGTTATGAAGATAAACATTTTTTTAATGAAATGTGTTCAAAAAAAAATTTTTCAAAAACATGAGTATTTTTTGCGAAATGTTGTGTCAAACAGGTAATTTTCTTTCTTAAAAATTGCACATTTTTTAAAATTAAAGTTAGACCTTAGATAACGTAAAGGACGCTTAAGAGATGGGTGCAGGTCTCATGTTCATTGAAATGCCTTATTTTTCGAAAATTGAAAAAAATCCAATTTTTTTCTTCCTACAACTACAATTATGAAGATACAAGTTTCTTCTTAACGAAATGTGTTCATCAAAAACATCTAAAAATAAGGTCTCGTTCATTTTTTTGAAAATGTGAGTATTTTTTTGTATAATTTGGCGGCAAAGAGAGTCGCCCGCTCCCAATTTATTATATATAATTATACTACGCTTCGTGAACGTAAAATGAATGGTGTTGCTATACAGTTGGATGCTACGTAAGTTAGAATTTGTATGTTATTTCGTATTTCATTTTATTATTATTATTATTATTATTATTTATTATTATTATTATTATATTTACATTATTTCATATTAAATTGCGTCCTTTAATTGTATTAAATGTGAAAACGGATGTATGATTTCATTTTGCTTAATAAGATGTGAGAATGAAAAGTAATGCATGTAAAAACCTAATACTTTTGATGAATATAAAACTATTATATTTAATTATTATATTTTTCTATCCATTTTTATTTTCTTCCTAGTGGTACCAATAATGCTAATTGGCAAACGAATTAGCGGTCATTGTTGCTTGTAGAATATTACAATACCATAGTGTTTAATAATTACTATTATATATTTTTCGATCTATTTGCATTTGTTTGCCAACGCTATCAGTATCGTATTATTTATTAACTTCTAATTATTTTACTTTCTCGCATATTACTTATGAAGAATGTTGTAAGGCTAAGAAACTCATCGGATGTGTTCGTGAATACACTGCATACCTCGTACAATGAATTCAATTCCACAAATATATTTTCATTTAAAGTTTTGAATAAAAAATATATTGCTTGAAACTATTTAATTGTCGCACCAATTGCTCTACGATTTCAAATGAGTTTTGCAAACAAGATGACTGAGATGTTAATTCGAAGAGAAATTGTGATGTAAATAGTAATATACAACCATTACGGTCGCGTGGTCAGACGGAAGAGCAGGCCTCATGACCTGAGTCTCGCCACGTAAAATAAATCATTCATTTCATTCATTTCATTCATTTCATTCCGTACTAGAGGCGAGAAAGTAGATGAGGTTTTAGCACCTCTAGTTTTATATATTAATTAATTTTGCATCACGAAGAGAGACAGTAGATATTTCCATTTTACATAGGTATTTCCAATAAACTTTTGAGATGTAAGACAATAATTTAGCGATATTAAAATAGAAGCTAAAAGCACGGTGAAAGTTAAAACGTCAGTGATTAAGTGGATCGAATAAGGAAATTCACAGAAAGATAATATTCCGTCGTTGTTGCAGTGTTGACAAAACAGTGTTCTGTTTTGGACTTTCAACAATATTAAAACCAATACCAGTTCTGTAATCTGCTTGTGAAATTCACACACATACTTTCTCTCTCTATTAATTAATATGTAATATATTAATATAAAATGAATATATAATATTAATAAAAGTACAACTTTACAATGACGGTCCTTCGATTCAGGAAACGAAATATTGTTTGGAACAAGGTACAACTAGAATTGGAATGATTGAAGGCGTTGTCATTGTCAACAATATTAATATTGTTGACAATGACAACGCCTTCAATCATTCCAATTATGTAAATGTCAACTACACCTCACCACTGAATCAATGTACAACTAGAAACAAGTTTCAATGATTAAATTCAAGAGGTTGTAATTTTATTTCATTTTCAAGGTAACAATTGCCAGTATTTTTCACTTCCTTTTTTCGGAATCTTCGTAGGAATATTTTTTTGTTACCTGTGACCTATTCCTGTACTTGCGTCACCATGATTCGGAGAGACCAGAGACGCCACGGTCACCAGGATTAGCGCAATAAGAATCCTCTTTTTATTAACTGCGAAAATATCTATCCTTGAGGTTTCACAGGAAAGTTCCAGAGTTCCCTGCAATTAAATGAATTCTTTGAGAAGAGATTAAGTCCATCCAGTTTAATGCTCCGGTTTTCCTTTTCGTGTCCAAAAGTCCACGGAAATACAAGCCCAGCCTCTTCAACTTCATCACTCACTGAAGTCTCACCTAAGGACTCAGAAGTTTCTGGGTTTCGAATTTCTCAGAGAAAGAAGTGCAAGAAAGCACTCGTAATGTCTTACTCGTGTACTTATTCTCGTGTGAACACTTTCCCTCCAACTTTTACTTGACGTCAATAATTTGGCTTCTTATCCTTACTAAAGATGCGTATCTTAAACGTACTTGTAGTCTGTTCACTTTTCTGCTTACTTCTCGCAATGAGTAGAATGCGAACATTTCTGTGGTATCTGGAGGTTATAAAACTACGCCAGTACAATGGACAATTTGTTTTTACATATCTCATTAATCATCATATTTATAATAAAATAAATTATGCAAAATTGATGAGAAATTAATTAAAGGAAAAAGAAAATGAAGCAATCGGGCGTAAACCAGGAAACTGGGGTTCGAATTTCTGCGCAAGTGACACACTGAACAACTCATTTGAAGAAAACGAAGTACCCATTATTAAATCTAATTGGGACTGCTGTAATTAGAAATTTCTTTCATATATGTCTTTACAATTAATTGTACTAATTGTATTGTATTAATTGTATTATAATACTAAAATAACCACAACCCCTTTATGGTGTCATTTATCATTTTATTTGCTAGAAACAGTACAATTAATTGTAAAGACACAGAGTGTAACCTGAAAAGTAATATTAGATTTTGCCACTCAGTATTGAAAATAAGCTATATCCTCATATTTCGCACAGATATCATACCCAAGTGATAGGCCAATGACCACATCGATACCCCAATTAAAATGAAGTAACCTACGCCGAATATCCGGTATACTGGTGTAAACACCAACAGCTGTAATGTGCGAATACCGGCTGTGAGTGCGTGCTTGCAATGCGACCTTGACCTTGGCAGCGCCCGCGGCGAAAGCTTAGCGGACAGGGCTTCGGCGCGTGCCGAGCGGCGCGACGTCGCCCCCTCCCCGTCCTCCCCCCCCCCCTCCCCCTGCCCCTGAGCGACGCGCGCTGCGCTTTCTCGCCGCCACTGCGGCGCAGGGGGGGGGGAGTGCATTAAGGAGGAACGACGCTCTCGGTAGGCGCTACGAGCGACTTCTATGCATTATTAATAGGGGGCGGATTTCAATGAAATGTCTTTTTTTTTCCTTTTCACTTTAAAACAATGCCGTGTAGTACAGAAATTCATTTTATGCATGACAAAAGGAAATGACCAATTTTTATATGCCATTATTTTGCTTTTTTTTTTTTTTTTTCGATTTCGACTAGTAAGTCATTGTTTAAAATTATTTTCAGTCATTTTTAATGCATTTTTCCCCCGATTTCATCGATTTTAATGTCATTTTTAATAGCACTTGCTTCAAATAATATTTACTAGATGCAACAAATGTTCTTAACATAATTACTCAGAAGCGTAGTCGATTTGTTCGCTCAGAAATTGTTTTGACAGCCGTTGTGAGTACGTAATTTTTGTGACATGTATCAGTGCCACTGCCGGTTCGGTCGATTTCGGGATAGCTAAAGATTGAGATTTCCTGTTGAAAAAAATTGTCCAAACCAAACGTTTGCCAGTTGAGTTCACGCGAACGAATGGAAGAAGCCTCTATTACATCAGTAACGTATCCAACAGCTTCAGTTGTTCATCCGAACTGGTTTTAGTAAGATTTTTTACGTCATTGTTCTTTGGTTTTAGGGCATTTTTAATGCATTTTAAGAGCATTTTATTGATATTTTTGGCGATGTTTTATGTCGTCAAAATTCGCCCCCTTCGACCAAATGAAACTGACTTCATCGTTCTTGAGTTCAAAAACATTTAAAAATATGAAAGTACAGTAAACCCTCTCTAACACGAACTCGCTTAACACGAATTTTGCCATAAGACGAACATAATTTGGGTCTCGGCAAGGGATTGCAGCAATAGTCATTTAAAATAATCGGATAACATGAAATTTTACAACACGAACTCCGATTATTTCGGTGTTTTGAAATTCGCGTTAATGAGGGTTTACTGAAATTTTTGTGTACGATGAAGGTACATGTGAACTATTCTGGTTTTTTGTTCTGAAATGGAAACACAGGGTTACTACCAAAGTATATTGTTTAAAGACTCACGGCGATTTGAAACAGCTTCTACAAATTAAATCGGACTTTAATACTCATGCATTAAAAAAAATTGTTTAGAGGCAGCATGTTTAACGAGAAGTTAATTGAAAAAAATGTTCGTACCAGTTCAATTTGTATTGACATCACGCTGCCTAATTTACACTGCGCTAATTTGGTCGTTAATAAATGTATAGAATCTATTTAATACTACAAGCATGAATATCTTATATAGATGTTTTTCTCCGTTATGGAATGATGATATACCATCTGTAACTGAAATTCTGAAACGCATGTCATTTCCAAGAAAGGTTACCAGTTTTCGTTCCATAAAATCATTAAAAAAAGACAAAGAAAAACGCACTGTGTCAATAAAGACAATAAGACGTTGAATTCAATGTCTAAAAGGGAAATGTTGCTAGAAGTAAAGTTCGAAAATTTTCAGGAAATTGAACGGTGCAAGAAATCAGCTTTAAAAGAGGCATTAGGGATGCCATAAGGATACCAATGGAATTCAGGACAGCGTAAATATAGTTCAGAGCCAGTTGTTTATTTTAATACAACAAAATAGTATATCAAGTAAACACTTAATAGATATATAAACATAAATCACACTGCACACAAAAATATCAGGATGGCCACTCTTTTTCTAGCATGAATTTCCCTGACTTTTGAAGGTTATCCGAGTAATTTCTTTACTTTTCCATGACGAAATTTGTGAAGTATTTCAAGGCATTTTTTAAAAAATTTGTTGCGTGGTCGTTGACGCAAAGCGTCTCTTGAACCCTTGTTGGGCATTGACAAGTTTTGTCACGTCGCAGTCAGTGATTAAATAAAGCATGACTTTGGTCGATATTAAAACACTTATTGACTCAACTCTGTTCACCTTTGCATTCTAGATTCTCCTGCATTAACACATTGTGAGAGAAACTGATGCACTCCGATTCAAAACACACAGCACCTTTTTTTTTTATCAATTTTCTAGCTCTCAGATTGCACCGTAAGAAGATAAAAACAACAGCAACAACAACAACAACAACATTTGCTTAACAAAGAAATTAGCCGCTTGCGTCCCCTTATGTAGCGCACAGATCTGCCATGTAGTTCACATGTAATCCCAAAACGCAGGTTTTTTTGTAGAACTGTGTGGAATTATAACAAAAATTCAGGACATTTGGCAGAAACAAAGAAAAATCTGGTGGGACACATGTCGATATTCAGAATATAGCCCGCTTTTTCAGGACGTATAGCAATCCTATAGTTCATGGAAAACGAGAAAGACATTTGAGGAGCAACCATTCTCAACGCAACACGTCTACTTCACTGTTTTTAAAAAAACAAACATAAATTTTACTTTTAGATACCGTCTTTAACTCAACGAATAGAGTACTACTTAATGTTTTGTAAGACATCTCACTTTCTTCTGGAAATAAAATTCTAGGTAAAATAACAGCTGAACTCAATTTTTGTGAAATGGACAAATCATCTTTTGCATGTTTGCAACTCATTTATGCTGTTAATATACTTATTTATTTATACTTTTTATATATTATAAATAGAAATGTTGACTTGGAATTACTACTTTATGCTGCCCACTGTGCGTTAGCCGGCGCTCCGTCTCCTTGACCCCCACCCCCCAGTCCGAGTGCGGCTTTCCTGAGCGCTCAACCGCGCGAGACAGCTTTCTTCCTTCACCGTCACTTGTCACCTGCGCTACGCTCTTTTCTTTCAGAACATGTAAGTTCTGCTTTCCTCCACAGTTCGAATCACGGCCACTTCGAGTGCAACTTGCGGTCGATGAAGTGGGTTGACGGCGGGTTACACTGGTTTTCCCCTCCATATCCAGCTCTCGTTCCAGCACAGTGTAACAACATTCACCCCAAGAACTGGATCTGATTTATTCGTTAATTCTTGCAAGATTATACAGTTGAATGATAATAAATATCAGCAAAGTCACGAAATTGCGTGAGCTAACCACATTCATTTTCGAACACCTCTCGCGACATTAAACTTTTCCCTTATCACTTTTTACTGCGGGCACACGGTTTAAGGATTAATTTCATTTATTACTTTGTTATTGACGTGAAAGATTTTCAAATAGATTTCAAAATAATTCGTATGCATGCAAAATGAACTTGAACATTTTCTCGAAGACATATTACTTCACGTGTGAAGCACCAATAAAATGCAATGGGAGGAACAAGTATGAGTGAAAGGAATGTGCGTTTCTGGATCTACCGCAGCAACCGGTTTCGCATGAGCTTAGAATGGAATGAGTAAAGATGCGGAAAACACCGGTTAAACCGGACGGGAAGGCGCAGCGTCGACCTCGTCCGGACGATCACCGATCATGAGAATTTCCAAGCATCCAACACTAAATTGAGAGACGCGATTTTCGAGAATTCTGCAGACGTCAAGGTGACATGTGCGATGAAAACAAAAAATAATAATAAAAAATATATTTTTTAAAACGATCATAACAGGTTTTTCTCCTCATGTGTGAGATAGGTTATGTGGGCGACACCCTCGAAATCACAAATAATTGTTTGCCATCCCTGATTAACTAAGCAATTGATTCGAGAATTTTCAGAATGTTTATAAAAGTTAGGTTTTACCTCTATGTAACTCAAAAAGTCGATATAAACGTTGTCAGCAAAATTATATCAAGAATGTTTCATAAATTAAAAATTATCATTATATTTTCGATATACATACGTGGCTGGTACATCTGCGTGAAAGGTGCGAGGGAGTCACCTCAGAAACATGTAATCAAAGTTATTTACGGCTCTAAAGTTTCGGAAGTCTAACTTAAAAGCAAAAAAAATAAAAAATAAAAAAAATATTTAACATGATTAGACAGTGCGCAGTGCAAGTTAAGTGAAAATATTAAAAATATATTGCTGGGCATGATACCGGAGAAACGTTGAACAGTATTCTTGAATATTCTTTAAACATCTTCGCTAACATCTATTTAGTCCTAAAGTTTCTCAGGAGCACCAGGGGTACGTTCAAACTCCACTTGGAAATGTTGTTATGAGACCGTGGGACACATTACTCGAGGATATCGATGTCAGGGATATTGCTCTCGTTAGACTCAATGTAGGACATGATATCGCTCCGGTTACCTGAATGGATACGTGTCATATGCAAGTCAAGGTCATCTGAACATTATAACTCTTCTTTAGAGTGCGTTGTTGGCAAACAAAAATAACGTACGATAAATATGAAATATTTCTCGCTTGCTCAGTTGAAATGTCCGATCAGAAGTAGAAATATAGTAAGATATTATTTATTTGCCCTATCCTTTGAATAAGCTGATAAGTCATAAACACTTAGTTTACAGGAGAGAAACAACAACAACAACAACAACGTTTAAATGAATTAAATCAGAGATTAATGATATTGAAACGAAGGTGATATTCACACAAAACTATTTTTGTGTACGTTTTCTTCGAATATCATTAATCCATTATTTATAACATTAGTTTACAGTGTTTTTGCTCCCCTGTAAAATTTTTTGACTTATAAGTTTATTCACCAGGGTCAAACATGGTGAACGTAAAATTGAAATATAAGAAGCATCCTTTTTAAATCATATATTATATATATATATATATATATATATATATATATATATATATATATATATATATATATATTAGCCATTATATATCACATTATCACACTATATCACATTATATCACAATCATATATCTGTTTCAATTATACGTAACAAGGTAACAATTTTGGTATTTTTTGCAATTAAAATTTCCTCAATATTATGACGAAAACTGGAGCCTGAAGCTCATTGGCTGAAGTCGGACTCGATGCGCGATAGCTTACCCATCTCTTTCCCCCACGGTTAGAGCAACAGCGGACCGGGAGCGGTAGCTCAGTGCATCAACTGATGCCACTGCAGTTCCTCTGATCGGGAGGTCCTAGGTTCCCACACCCCACGGCGGCAGGATTTTCGACACTAGCTTTTCAGCTAGGTCGAGTTCAGTCGCTGTCTGGAGGAGAATTCTAGCGGCCGGCTGCTCTGATCGGTAGTTATCCGTGGTTTCTCCGATCAACACCAGGCATATGCCGTAGCAGTACTCTACCAAACGGGCCACGGACCGCGCGCGATCTGTCCTTCCCTTCCTTGTCCTATCCTCTCCCTTACACACTTACACTAACATGCACTACACTACCACATATTCCGGGAGACCGGTCGGGAGCTTAGAGCGTGTCCCGGCTGGGGCGGTGCCCCGCTGGTGGGAGAGTCCTGGTTAGGGGGAAACCCCACTAGCCGACGGTAGGTCGGTGCCGGATCTCGCCATCCAGCGAGGGGAAAATCACCGCCATCTCCCGAGAAAAACATGCACTACACTAACGGGACTAATGACCGAAGCAATTGACGCGCCCGGAAACACGAAAAAATCAATCAATCAATCAATCAAAAACAACAGCTGCTAAATTCGACCGCGCTGTGCAGCTGGTGTCGAAAACAACCTCGATTGAGCAAGTCTGCATGGAAGCGCTGCAACTAGGGATGGCAAAAACATCGATATTTTCCACCAGGAACATCGATATATTAACATCGATATTTTGCTTTCGATGTTTTCTTCACATCGATATTTTGTTGCAAAAACATCGATGTTTTTTATTTTAATTTTTAATATTTTTTTTATAAAGGGGTTTAAGTACGTTGTAGAGTAGCAGCAATCCTCAGCAATATCGTTGTTTTGCGTCATCCTCTTTATCACGCTGCACATTTCGCCTGTGCAATCCGAGGGAATTTTAGGTGGTTTTACTTCGGTTGTGTACGAATGGAAGTGACTAAAGGGTAAAGTAGCGAAACACGATGTTCTTTATTGTTAATTTTATTCTTTACAATCGATAATAATTTTTATTAACATACTACTAACATGCTGGTAGCCAATCAATAAAATATATCCCTTTTGCGTACTGTAATAAAAAATGGATAGGAAAATAGCATGTTTATTAGTCTATAATTAAAACATCAATGTTTTAAACATCGATGTTTTTCATCGACATCGGAAACCCTTTAGCGATGAATCGAAACATCCATGTATCGATATTTTGGTAAAATTCGCCATCACTAGCGGCAACCTGCGGCTTCTGCTTTCCAGCCCCGAGATGCAAACGAGTGCGGCCGCCTTCCGGCGGCAGGGAGCGGGCAGCGTGTTTTCTGGTCACGCGCGCGGGAGGACGCGCCGTGGCGTGCGCGCGTGCGTGCGCTTACGTGCCGTGATTGCACGCGGGAAACGTGCGCGTCGCCGCTGCCTTTTGGCCTCCGCGCCGCCCGCGCCGTGTGATATCCCCAACAAGAGGCGACGCGGGCCGGACTTCCTCCACACTAGAGATGCGACGTCGATGTCGATTTATTTATTTATTTAGTCAAAAACAGTCAAAAACTGTATGTGACGTATGGGGGGAAAATCATCTGAGCACGCTTTCTTGAGGTTCAGAATCCCTTCCCAACAATTTAATTATGAATAGTTTAAAGATGAATAATAATAATAATAATAATAATAATAATAATAATAATAACAACAACAACAACAAATTTAAAAAAGCGAGGGATTAACATTTCAAAAACTATATATTTTCGTTGCAAAATTATAGAAAACTTATTTTTAACGGTAAATGAACAAACAGATTTGATTTTTCTGTATTGTTAACAAAATAGAAACTCACGATAAGCTCTCCTACCACTACAAGCAAAGGAAAGTTCAACAAAACGTGCGCATAGTGAAGCTATATTTACGTCCGGAAGCAAATCAAGGGGCCATCTCAGCATTTGCTCAATGGATCAGGGAAACTGGACAAAAACCCGATCGAGATGGGGGTCATTCGATCTTATGAACATCGATTTATTAAAGGTATTTCTCTACGACTATAGCAGAATGTATTAATTTCTCCATGTATCGGATGCAGTAATCATGCCAATTCCACAAGCCGTGCGAGAATATTATTCTAACACACCTGTCGACCAATCGTGTTCGTCCTAGTTCATTACACAACGACTTCGAGTTCTCGCAGTCGCCTACAGAGGCGCTGCGTGCTCTTCCGCAACTATCGTAAGACAGGTGAACCACGAAACAGTATGCGAGTTCACATAATTGTGGCCACCTTGTAAGGTTAAAACGCTCACATTAATTTATAATTATGGATTCTTCCAGCAGTAATAGTGATGAATCAATATCAATATCAAAGTCGTAGAGAAAGTATAGTCTTCTACTTGCGTAGAATGGCTATTATTCACTCGTGGAAATTCCGACACTCGCTCTCTACGTCGCTCGCGTCGGAAACATCCACTCGAGAATAATAGCCATCATTCTACGCTCGTTACAGAATATACTATTATAGTATTTATGGGTGGATTTATTAAAGGTTTTTATTATTAAATTATCCCAATAATTTTTCACACTGTTAATTATGACAATTTTTTTTTCAATTGCTCAAGTCATCATTTCGTACTACGTTTCAACGGATTTTTTAATTTTCAAGAACTCCGGCAAATGGATAAATTCTTGATCACATTATAAATATCGTAATATAAGATGTACTCATCAATTTGCTAATTATCAAAAAGATATAAATGATGGAAGTCGTGTATCTCTGTTTTTGTTTGAAAGAATGTTTCTATTGTCATAATGAACTGAAAAATTATTGGGATAATTTTTATAATAAAAATAAATGTTCTTCGCTGGTATTTTGCACGGAGAATGACCGTCAACGCTTACACAGTAAGCATAGGACCTCTCCCCCCTTTTCCTCGCGACGTTCTACCGCGAACTGAGGAAGCATTGATCCCTGGAAATGGTCTTGAGCGCTCAAGGCTTTTGGGCTCAAGGTTTGTTAAGAGTTGTTACCTTTTGTTTGTTTCGCCTGCCATATCTTAATTATAAATTAATAGATAATGATTGAAAACATCGATGGTTTTGCGGCGATATATTAGTAAATATCAATGTTTTAATTTTAAACTTCAAGGTTTTGAAACATGGATGATTTTTCCGATGTCTCAATTCTACTCCACCCTGCAGGTGGTCACAATGCGGCACGAGGCAGGTGGAGTAATCTCGATTGCGATGCACAATGTTTGAAATTTTCTGTTGCTTCGTCATTTGTTCCTAAACCAATGGTCTTGCTTGTGGAACCCATGAAACATCTTTATATTATTGTGGCTATTTTATTTTTGTGCTGAGTGGTTAATGGTAAGAAAGAACTCGCGCAAACTTCAGCCAATCCTAGCAAAAATTACCAAATTTTCCCGTTAAGCGCACATGATTTTCTTTCAATTTTCAAATAAGATTCCTCTTTGAAGATGCACTTTTCTGTGAAAACAGTTTACTCATTAAACCAACAAGAAGCATTTTGATCTACATATTCGAATTATAATTGTCTCACTTACTACAAGCTGGTATTCAAGACCAGGACTTTTAAAAATATCTGAATATTCAACAACAAAATTGAAACGTTAAAGATAAAACAAGCATCATTTGACAATAGTAGCTGAAGTGCGAAATTCAGCGTAGAGATCCATCTCTAAAGACAAATAAATCATAATTTCTTATAATTATAACAATAGCTTAATATTGGTTTCTTCTAATTTTCAACTGGACTTTTATTAATTGTACACAATATAAACGAAACATTGAATTCATTTGATATGTAAGCATATTTACGTTCTCTTACATGAAATCATTCAAGGACGTAGTGGCTTCAATATTTACTGAACAGCCTTTGGTAACTGAAATGCACCATGACAATCTTTTTCATTATATTTGTTATTTTAATAGTTTTATTTGAGTTTAGTAATGAGTGCATTGGTGAATTAGCCATATTAAATGTTAAGAGTGCAAAATAAACCCTAATGCAATCGTAAAATTAGGATTATTTCACATTAACATTACCTATGAACATCAACCAATCAGAGACATTTTACCCATACAATTTTGACATTTATGTTTTATCATCTCGTCCACTTGTTTTTAGTATAACGTCCACTTGTTTTTAGTGTAATTTGTTCGCGACTTAGTGAGACATTTTTTGAACTTAAGGGGTATGTATGGAGCAATGTAGTGGATGAACGTGACAATTTAAATCTGACTTGTGAACACGAGAGGAATAAATAAATTCTGAAAAATGCTGCGCATCACAAGGTAATACAATTGTGCGAGGTTTTTATTTAGTTAAAAAGAAATAATCAGAATCTGTTACATTAATGTGAAACCAGATTTCATCAGTGATGGCTGCTACAGCAACAAATACTGTGTCGCATGAGTGTTAGATCTCCTTTTCGCTCGAATTCATCGTATTAAATTGTTTCCTCGAACACCTGGAAGTTTGATCAAGTTAATAGAAAATCTTTTCACTGATTCACCTTCTCGGAAAGGATCTGACGTTCAGAGAATAGCAGATTGCCCGAATATAGAAGCTGTACTATGTTACAAAAATCCATTTTCCGTTCCTTGGTCACAATAAACTCGAAATCCGGTACTAATTTCCGGTCCGGCTTACACTTACAAGGTTGCCAACCGACTTATTGGAGACTCACCATTACCTTTTCTGTACAATGTCCACTCGAACTGCCAGCTCCTTCGAATATATCCCCGCCTTCTCACTTGCCTCCAAGTTCGTATCCCTGCCGGAAATTGCTCCCCGCACAATTCCCCGCTTGCATTTCCTTCTGCGTATTAATGGAAAATTTTATTAAAATATCGATGCATCAATATTTCGATACATCACCACAAGGTGTTCAATGTCGATGAAAACATCGGTGTTCAAAATATCGATGTATTAAATAAGATAAAAACAGATGGCATTTTCCATCCTGTTTCCATTTTTAATTAAGAGTGCATATTAAATGAAATACCAGTATATTTTATAGTTTGATCACGTATAAGTAAAATGTTAATAATTAGCTTTTACCTAATGTAAAAAAATAAAGGACATTGTGCGTTGCTATTTTCCCATTTATTCACTTTCGTTCATATATCATTGAAGTAAAACATGTATCTAATCCACATAATACATAAACATTATTTTAAAGTATATTCTGCCTTAAAGCACACTTGTCATCTTATTTCTAATCAATATTCTATGCAGAAGGGTTCAAAATGCAGTTTAACGATATTACCACGAATAAAAATCGAAAAAGATAATATAAACTTTTTTTTAAAAACATCGATGTTTCTGGAAAAATACATCGATGTTCCTGGAAAAATACATCGATGTTTCTGGAAAAAATCGATGTTTCTGAAAAAATACATTGTGTTCCTGGAAAATACACCAATGTTTCTGGAAAATACATCGTTCTGGAAAAAAAATCGAAAACAAAACATCGCTGTTAATATATCGATATCAAAATGTGCCGATGTTTTTCTGCCATCCACATTCCCGCGACCCCGCAAGCGTTCCCCACCGGTTCGCCGTGCTCGCTGCCCTTGCGTCGCCTCGAGCGGCGGCGGGGGCCGGCCGACCGGCCGAGCGGCGTGTGGCGCGCCACGCCACGCCACGCCGGCACCAAGGTTTATGGCCCCGACGAGTCGGATGCTGCGCCCAGCCTCCACCTCCACCTCCAGCCCCTCGCCCACCCCCGCCCCCGCCCCGCCTTCACATTCACTGCACCTCCGTCTTCGCTCTTTTAAAAAAAAAATCAGGATGGATTTCAAAAAGTTCGCTTTACATGGAACTCTTCATTTGTATTGTTAACTTAAACCAAATGTATTATAGACTAAATCAAATCTAAACTACAATTGATGAGGGGACTCACTGAGCACCTCTAAAAATCATTGGCAAAAATGTTCAGAAAAGAATGGATAGGATTTTTTTAAACTTCTAGTTGGGTTTTCATTATATTTTCCTATGTTAATAAGTCTTGATTAATGAAGAGTATTTTTGAATAGAAACTACTGGCAAGAAAGGCTATGTGGTGTGCAATGGAATTTAGGTTTAGTTCGGGGTGTAATTGTGTATTAGAAATGAACCAGGGGGCTTGAGTGATGGTTCTTTGTATTTGTTCCGGATTATCTGAATTTTGTTGACATTATACAATATTTGGCAGCATTTGTCCAAATTGAACAAGCGTACAGGAGAAGAGGTCGTATGATGGTTTTATAAAGGTGATGCCATTATTTAGTGAAAGTTTACTGTTATTTATAAGTGGTTTAAACTGTGTTATTTTGGCTTTGGCTCGTTGAACTTTGGTATCTATGTGTATTTCCCAATTGACATATTGTCTACGTGGAGGCCAAGGTATTTAACGGCATTGTTATGAGGAGTGCAAGGGATTGTGGTGTTCATTTTAAAGGGAGGTCTCCGCTCCGACACCGTTCCAACTAGGGATGGCAAAAAACAACGATGTTTTTAAAACATCCATATATTAACATCGATATTTTGCTTTCGATGTTTTCTTCACATCGATATTTTGTTGCAAAAAACATCTTTTTTTTTTTTTTTTAATAAAGGGGTTTAATCACGTTGTAGAGTAGCAGCAAACCACAGTAATATCGTTGTTTTGCGTCATCCTCTTGATCACGCTGCACATTTCGCCTGTGCGATCTGAGGAAGTTTGGGAGCTGGTCGTGTTATGAATGTATGTTGTCGCTAGGCGTGTCATTGCCTGAATCGTTAGCAAAACACGATGTTCTTTGTATTTAATTTTATTCTTTACATTCGATAATAATTTTTACATACTACTAATATGCTGGCAACCAAACACTAAAATACATCGCTTTTACGTACTGATTAACTTACTACTACGTTACTAACTGATTACGTTACTAATTAAAAATGGATAGGAGAATTGTATGTTTATTAGTCTATAATTAAAACATCCACGTTTTAAACATCGATGTTTTCTCGTCGATGTTTTTCTCCGACATCGAAAACCCTTTAGCGATGAATTGATGTTTTGGTAAAATTTGCCATTACCAGTCCCAGTGCGATTCCGCCTCCCTTCTCTCACGTCACCGTTGACCCCGCCGCCCTCGACCCTGTGTGCGTCGCCTTCATCGGAGTTACGTGGAACGCTGCCTTGTTTCATCAGTAGCGTGAATGCGACTCTCCTCCCGTCTCCATGACTCTGTCGCCGTCGCCATCGCGACCTCCGTCGCCGCCCTGCCCGGGCTGAGCTCCATCGCCGCCGCCGACCGGTTTGAGCTCCCGCGGCGGCGGATGTGGCTGCTGAGACCGGCGGCGCGTCGTGTTTCGAGCCCCGGTGCAATCGGCGGCCCATCTCCCGCACCCTATTAGTATCGCGAAGATACGCCTCCGTTTAATATTGATTCATTAACGTCTATCTTTTGCTTTCGTATTTCTGGCTATTTTCAGAAACGAAATTTAAAAAATTGGCTTCTTTTGTAAATAATCGAGGTGCTCGGTTCTACCCCGCCAGGGATGTCAAAAGTTTGTTTGAATTAGCATGTGATGTAGTGGCGCCTGCCGAATCGAATTCGAGTTCAGATAGTGATTTTCGTGGTTTCCCTGATCACTTCTAAACGCATGGAGTAACAGCACTCTACACGGGTTAAGTCCACGTGAAGCCGAGCATATCGGATCATGGACCGAGAGCGATTTGACCTTCTCATTCCATTCTCTTCCTCTTCCAATCCTACGCGCCAATGACCACAATAATTGTAGCGCCTTCGCAAAACTACAATCAAATAACATAATTAACTACAGGGAACCCCAGCAAGCAAATAATATATTGATTCAGTGGTGAGGTGTAGTTGACATTTACATAATTGGAATGATTGAAGGCGTTGTCATTGTCAACAATATAATATTGTTGACAATGACAACGCCTTCAATCATTCCAATTAAGCAAATAATAACCATTACAGCCGTTCATTAGTTAAGAGATGAAGTAAAACAACACAATCAGTGATAGAAGTGTAAGCAGACGAGCTCTATAATTTCGGAAAGAAGTTAAAAAACTTGTATGTGTCATTCACTTCAGACTTGAACTCTATCCATTTATTGTGTTTTAAAACACCTCCGCCTCCTGGAGTGCATGAACATCAGCACCATTCCAATTCGTTTGTGTTTGGTACGGAACAGTAAGAGCCTCTTCATCTCCATGAATTCAATTCAATGTTTAATAGCCCTGAGATCAGCCGACCAAACGTCCACGAGGTGCGTAGGAGCGTTGCCGTGGTGGACGTGGATTGACAGGGGAGCTCCCCGCCCCGCCGCCACCCAGTCCCCCGCCTCCCGCCAAGCATCCACCCTCGCACCCCGCCTCGCCCAGCCACCCCGCCCCCGCCCAGCCACTTCGCCCCGCCCCTCGCCTAGTCACACGCCCCGGCCCCCGCCCAGACCCCGCTCCGCCCCTCGCCCAACCACCCGACCCGCCACTCCGCTTCCCACCCCCCCGCCACCCGCCCAGCCGCCGCCCCGCCCAGGCAACCCCGTCGCCCAACTGCCCCCCACTGGGACCCCGCTCCGCCCCTCGCCCAACCACCCGACCCGCCACTCCGCTTCCCACCCCGCCACCCACCCATCGCCCAGTCACTTGCCACGCCACCCGCCCAGCCGCACCGCTCCCCGCCGAGGCAACACCTCGCCCAGCCGCCTGCCCGCTCCGCCCCTCGCCCAACCACCCGACCCGCCACTCCGCTTCCCACCCCGCCACCCACCCATCGCCCAGTCACTCCCCGCCCGCCCCTCGCCCAGCCACCCGCCCTGCGCCCCGCCCCCGCGCCGCCACGCTTTACGGCTCCTTTTACGAGGGCTTGCGGGGGTGGGGGCGACGTCCCGCGGGCAGCTGCCTTTTGTCCCGGCTGACCCGCGCCCGCCTCCACCGCCGGCTCCCAGAAGCGCCTGGCGGAGCGCATTCACTGGGCGCGACAGCGCTGTTCTGCGTAGCCTGGCGATTACGGATACGCAGAAGGCTCTCCGCGGCCGAGACGCTGCGCCGGCGCTGGGCACAGCGACGCTGCCTGCGTAGTGCTCGTACCTCTACGACCAACTGCCATCCCCAACGAATTACGATTTAATAATCGTGGACAAGAGCAATAAAATGAAGTTCTACAAGTACGTTAACATTCCGTTACTCGCGCGGCCATTCGTTACACGAGTACTCGCGCGTTGGGCTCCGTCCAACACATCGATTATAAAGTTTTTTTTATTAACATTATTAATATACTGTTCTTATTTATCTGTGCTTAGATTATAACTGAATACACTATGGAGAAAAACAATAAATAATTGCTATATTTGAAGCTTATATTATATTCTGTTATTCTGCTTATATTATCGTTTCCATGTTGACGCGGCAGGAAGTAATAAGAGCCAAAATTTATTGCTTATTTATCTTTGAATATAGATTTTATTACATGGGAGTTTTTTTGTTTTTTTTCTCCCTTTCAAAATTCAAAATTTATTGCTATTTATCCTTAAAATTTTATTACATGGGAGTTTTTTTTTGTTTTTTCTCCCTTTCAAAATTCAAAATTTATTGCTTGTTTATCCTTGAAAATGATTTTATTACATGGGAGTTTTTTTTTCTCCCTTTCAAAAATTCAAAAAATCAAAATTTAAGTAGTATATGACTTAGTGTAGGGATCACAGAATTTTGAAAATGTGCACACAATTCACTTTTCCCCATAGCACGTCATACGCAGTTTTTAACTGTTTTTTTTGACGTAAAATAAATAAATAAATATTTCCGTCATTTGCACGGCTATTCGTAATACGAGTTCTCGCGCGTTGAACTACGTCCAATGCCTGCATTATTTAGTTTTCTACATCTTCTAATATTTACATGTTTGCACAGTAACGAGAGATACGCATGAAAGCAACATATTAAACTCTCTCATATTACAGAAAAAAATATCATTTTGATCAAGAACTCAAGAACATTGTTTCATACGCATGATGCATTCCATCAAACAGGCACAACGATTTTACTTCAGGGTATGGCGACACAGTGCTTAACAGAGATAAAGCGTTTATTGATACCCATCTCAGACACCATTAGAGGAATAGAAGCATTGTTTTTATTCGTGGAAGGCTAACATTCCTTTTTAATTACAAAAGAAACTTCTGTTTGACTCTGTTCAACGGCGCGAGTGACGGAGTGTTACGGATAAAGTGCGAATTGGCTAATTTCGGAATTAGCCATTTAATGCGCATAGTATCCAAAATCCAAAATAGGATTAGCTTCGAAGCAAACTTCTCCCTTTAGCCTAATGAAGTTGTTATTAACCAATAAGGGGTGACGAGGAATAGCAGATACCTAATAAACAACGTTGAGGTTCCTGATGAAAAATTTCGAAGGCGAGTGAGAGATACAGTTTCGGGTTCCACTATGTCAGTCGTGAATTTCATTTCCACGATACCACTAACCTAACCTCATTGTGTACTTCAGCAGACGTGTTGCCACCCATTTCGGTGTTGGCAACAAGCCTCCGTCACGATTTTCACCTAACAACCATGACACTGCAACGTATAATTTCCAAGTATTTTTATGCCAAAATACGTCTTGCGAATAAACGAGACACCCATCACTCACACAATCAGCTTACTTGTAACAAGCGCCTTGTCACTGATACGGATACCAACATTAGCCGGATGAAGTTTGATGATGGCTAACGCGCGATTTAACCGGGCACCTTTAACTTTAGCCATATTTCGGTTTTTAGTCTTAACATATACATTACTGACACGTCTTGACACAATCTCTATATTACATTTGTAATAACTATTTCCGGTTTTTAAGTGCAAAGAGCAGCATCTCCTACATCCCTGACTACAGTCTGCCATCAGGAATATATCTTAGTGAACATCGTCTACTAATGAGCGATCTCACTTGCACAAGAAATAATTGCTTCAAAGATTCTAGCAAATATCTGAAGTGTATATTTGCAACCTCGCCGTGTCTGCAACCGGACATCGTGATTGCGACCAGCGTTGTAACACCGTAGATGTTGGAACAAAGCTCTTTCGTCAGGAAAATAGTGTATTTGATTCCGTAAAATGGGATATTGTGATGCGTTCCACTAGAATCTGATGAGTGTATATTTTTTACAAGAAAGGTTGTATTTTGTCACGAATTCATGTTGAATAATTATAGTTACTGAGTGAATTCAAGATATCGTAATTATCAACTGGCCGATTTCAGAATTGTATTTGCGAAAGATGTGCGGATATAAAATTTTCATCGCCAGGGCCGATTTTGATATGCATTGAGAATTCACACCCATAGGAATGCGTAGCCGAAAATAACGAAGGGGGGCAAGATTTCTGGACTCCCTTTCCATTGAACTTTATTATTTATATACGACTACGCATTTTAATACAAAATAAATAAAACATACTACAAAAAGAATGAAATTATAACTTGAGTTTATAAATACAATTGATTTTATGCTGAATCGTTTCTGAGATTACAAGCTGGCGTGGTGAGCCTTTTTCCCAAATGTGGTATAACAATTCTCAAACTACCCCAAAATGTTTTATTACTTGAGGCGACGGAACCCTTTTCATAATCCCCTGACTCCTGCCCTTCCTGTGAGCATGCGTGCGCCAATACCTCTCGCTATTTGAAACGCCGACTTCACAGTCAAGAACGAATCGTAGTGTGACTTTATAATCAGCGGACGTTTGAAAGCGCTCCTTTGATGATCTTTGAATTTCTCTAAAAACAAACCATGACTTGTTTGACGGCCGTGCCTTGCGCCAACATCCCTTCGCTGCTTTCAAAGAGGACGTTTCGCACGTGTTGCTACTCTTTGCTTTTCTTCGTCTCGCCGATTCAGTGCTCTCAGACGCCCAGCAATTCCCAAAGACACCAAACGCGAACATACAACGTTTTATGTTTTCGAAGCTATTCTCACAGGGTGAGGTGGCTCAGTGCATCAACCGATGTCACTGCAGTGCTTCTGACCGAGAGGTTGTGGGAGTTTGAGTCCCGACAGTGGGAAGATTTTCGACACTAGTTTGTCAGCTAGGTGGAATTCACCCCTTACACACATATTTACACTAATATGCACTACACTACCAAATATTCTGGGAGACCGGTCGGGAGCTTAGAGCTTGTCCCAGCTGGGGTGGTGCCCCGCTGTTGGGAGATACCTGGTTGGGGTAAACCCCGCTAGCCGACGGTAGATCGGCATCGGATCTCGCCATCCAGCGGGGGAAGATGACCATCTCCCGAGAGAGAGAGAGAGAGAGAGAGAGAGAGAGAGAGAGAGAAAGAGAGAGTTAGTGAGTGAGAGAGAGATGCACTATACTTACGGGACTAATGACCTCTGTAGTTGACGCGCCTGGAATGACTAACAACCAACCAATCAACTATCGAAAAGACACCAAACGCGTATATACAACGTTTTATGTTTTCGAAGCTATTTTCTCAATCAACAAAAATTAAAGGAACTTCTGGTAAAATGAAACGGAAGCAAATGAAAATGTCTCTTGTTTATCGTGTTTAAGATTGTGATAATATCAAAGTTATGTTATAATTGCCGATCCGTATTCATTAAACCTGAAATAACGACTTTGTCATGAATATACATAACGAATCGATATTTTTGTAAAAAAATTTAAAAATGACTTTAATGTGCCATGTGTTTTGCCCGATTCTTTGGAGCTAGATGTACCAAACAACACGACATCACCGTTCATGTAACCTTTTCATTATTCAAAAATTATGCAAGTGTATGTTCAAATAGTACTATAGTATTCCGTTACTGTTACAAATAATGCAAGGAATTACGTCCTGTTGTAGCACTTCTAATTTCAAACATGTGTTCACGCCTTTCCTCTTTGACTGTTGACTATTTCAATTCATCGATAGTTGTTGTAGCCTCATAGGAGGCACGCAGAAGGCAGTAATAATGGCGAATAATGAGGGTGGAAAGTAAAAGCGGGCAATGAATTAATTTCAACCCGACCTCACTACCGTTCGTTATTACTCGTCATTCTCATCCTCACTGTCCGACGTTACTGCCAGTCTCTACTTTCCATTCTAACATTCCGTCCTCACTGCCCCTCACCTTGTTTCAGCTGTTCTGCCTTTAATGGGAATACGAGTGCAATAACGAAGACAGGCTCTGTGCTGTTACTTCAATCCCGGCGGCAAAGAAGGTAAATTGATTCAGTGGTGAGGTGTAGTTGACATTTACATAATTGAAATGATTGAAGGCGTTGTCATTGTCAACAATTGTCTTTTATTTAATTCTTCTCCTTTCACTTATTAAGATGTGTTTTTAAAATTAGGTAACTATGTTAATTCTAATTTTATATTTTTCTTGTACCAGAAAACTGATGATGATGGCTAAGCCATCGAAAGCTGCTATTTGTGAAATAAATACTATTGTTGACAATGGCAAAGAAGGTAAACTTTATCAACAGAAAAAGTGTGATTAACGTCGCATTTTCATTGTTCTAACAATGAAAAACATTATAGTGCATTGTTTTAGTCTCGGGGAGATAGTCGTTTCATTCGATTAGATTGATTCATCATCATTTTGTTGCGAGCGTCATTCGATTAATTTCGAAGTGTTGTGTGCCACATCGAAGCGCGCGCCGGCGCATTCTACGCACGTCCAGCGAGGAACGCATGCGTGTCAGGGACACCTTCCTTAATCGAAGACGAGCTCGCTTTGGAACTCTGAACAGCCTGCTCGAATCTGACTCGCCTGGGTATTTTTCTTAACGAAGTTTCGTTTGTACAATGTTCGTGCGACCTACTTTGTTTAGCTACTTTCTTTACATTTTAAAAAGTTCCATTTGTATGTCAGGTGTAGGTTTCGTACTGTATTCACTGTATTCTCAGTTTATCTAATATTAAAAAACGTGGAAAATTAAAATAAACATTTTTTGGGGCACGAATATGATTCATATAACGACTTCAAACATAACTATTAATTCCAAAACACTTTCACAATCCCCAAATGTGCGATTTATTTCATCAGCAAGAGTTGAAATTTGTTCCTTACAGCGTTTTTCCTTCTTTCTTTCTATCCTCCCATGAAATCGAGCGTTTCACCAGAAATTAATGAAGTATTGTTTGGAGAAGTGTCTATAAATATTTCCATAATGACATGCCGCAATAAAAACTAGGCTTGTAATTTTTTTCAAAAAATCGTACAAGTACGGTGTAGAGTTTTGTGTTTGCTGGCTGAGAATGTACGTGCATAATTTGCAAATTGAAAAGACCAATTTGTCTAGATCTCTTTGCTTCAAAATTTCGAGTATAAACTTGGGAACTTACCAATATCTACTTCTTTGATATTTTGACATGACTTCGAATAAACATTCAGCCATGAAGCTAAATTTGAAGAAAAATATTTAAAAAAACAAAAAACAAAACAAACAAACAAACAAACAAACAAAAAAACAAACCAAAAAACCCAAAGAAAATAGACGTGAATAGGGAAATGTCGTTAGGCGAGAGCGCACTTGTAATCCTCTCCGTTCTTCTTCTTCCAATGTCAGTTCTTTGACATTTTGGCGGGTTAGATAACGAATAAACATTCAACCACGAAGTTAAATTAAACAAAAAATAAAAAATAAATCGTGAAAGAGAAATGTCGTTAGGCGAGAGCGCACTTGTAAACCTCTCTCTGTTCCCAGAATTTCCCCCCTCGCCGCATCCCTGACGCGGCGCGACGCGACGCGGTGCGGCGGTGTAATAGCGGCGGCGACGGCCGCTGCGGAACCGGCCCTTCCCCTCCCGCGCACTCGCGCGCGTTTGGGGCCTTGGGGCGGGGTCCGTTCCGCCAGCACCGGCGCACTGCGCGCCGCGAACGCCTTCGCAGTCGCAAGCGCGTGCTCTTCTTCTTCTTCTTCTTCTTCTTCTTCTTCTTCTTCTTCTTCTTCTTCTTCTTATTATTATTATTATTATTATTATTATTATTATTATTATTATTATTATTATTATTATTATTAATATAATTATTGATTGATTTTTTCGTGTTTCCGGGCGCGTCAACTGCTTCGACCATTAGTCCCGTTAGTGTAGTGCATGATTTTTCTCGGGAGATGGCTGTGATCATCCCCCGCTGGATGGCGAGATCCGGCGCCGACCTACCGTCGGCTACTCGGGTTTCCCCCAAACCAGGACTCTCCCACCAGCGGGGCACCGCCCCAGCCGGGACAAGCTCTAAGCTCCCGACCGGTCTCCCGGAATATGTGGTAGCGTAGTGCATGTTAGTGTAAGTGTGTGTGTAAGGGGAGAGGATAGGACAAGGAAGAGGAAGGAAAGATCGCGCGCGGTCCGTGGTCCGTTTCATAGGGTACTGCTTAGGGTATGTCTTATTCATCTTCTTGGTCAACGTCGTCACCTATCTCTTTCCGCCTTCTCCTTCCGTCTTTTTCCGCCTTCTCCTTCGACGTCATCCTCTCTTCTTCTCCTACTTCGTTTTCATTTCTTCTTTTTCTTCTACGTCCAGCTTTCTTCTTGAGCCGAATTCCTCACTAACGCCCAGGAACAAAGGCGAGAGTCTTGGTTTCCTTTGACATTTAAGAAACGATAGCTGACAATTGAGATTATTGTACCGGATTTGTGACAGTTTGCCTTCGTCTCCCATGCCAGTAACAAGCTGAAAATAATTGCAGTTTTCGAACATTCTCGTATTGCATAAAACTGCACTAGAAAGCTTTTTCATTTGCCACAGACATAAAGAACGTTGGCTACCTAGTACAGAAATGATCCTTGAGGCTATTCTGGACATTTAAGAAATGATGATTGATGATGGCGATTACGATGTACACAGTGATTCGCCTTCTCTGCCTAAGGCCACATGCATATTTATGTGGCATTACCGCAAACTGTGTGCGGCGCGTAGATCTGGATCGCCTTAAATACATTTTTTTTAAAAATTATACCAGGTACATCGAAGATCTCGTGGTCGAATTATCATTGTAATACTCTCTCGTATAGAATATGCAAAACGAAGAAATACAAATTTCTGCTAAAATATTAACTAATAGTGTTTTTTTCATATCTTTGAGAAACAATTTTTGAAATAATAAAGTAATATTTAAAATTTAAAAAATATGTATTTTATTTTCATTTTCTTCTTATTTCTCTTTTACTAATATTGATTTTTTACGATTGAAATTGTCGTATTGCATAAAAGCAAACATGTTCCACAATATATGATCTGCTCGCCCTTCGCATTTTTCGGGTCACAGTGCACAGAGTTGGTCAGTATTTAAATACTTGTATTTGAAATACTTGTTTTAAATCCATTTTATATTTGAATAACTGCATTTTGAGTTTTTTGGACATGCATTTTAAAAATGTATTTAAATACATCTCTAAAATGCATGTCCAAAAAACTAAAAAATACAGTTATTCAAATAAAACATGAATTTAAAACAAATATTTCAACTACAAGTATTTAAATATTGCCCAACCCTGACGCGACGGGTTAACCTTTGGCCTGTTTGTCCATTACAGGAACGGATGTTAGGGAAATTCTTCTCTAGATGTATGAATAAAGCATTCGATTAAAAGAGTTGGAATCGTAAGAGTTCGATTGTAGAACAATTTGCCAAGATTAGCGTTTTTGTGGATATCATGATTCGGATACCCACTAAATTTGCGTATGATTTGTGAATATATTTAAGCGCATAAACATGCAGAATTAAAAGTATACTTCGCTTGCGTACCCTACAATATGTCGTAACTCATCCCGCCTCGCACCAAGTACTGGAGTATCGCCAGTTGCCGTTGCCGTGGTGGGAGAGAAGGAAATGTCAGAGGTATACATAATCAGATATAAATTGGGGCTCAAACACCTGCTGAGATCTGGATTGATTTGATTTTTTCGTGTTTCCGGGCGCGTCAACTGCTTTGGTCATTAGTCCCGTTAGTGTAGTGCATGTTTTTTTCGCGGGAGATGGCGGTGATCTTCGCCCGCTGGATGACGAGATCCGGCGCCGACCCACCCCGTCGGCTAGTGGGGTTTCCCCCTAACCAGGACTCTCCCACCAGCGGGGCACCGCCCCAGTCGGGACAAGCTCCAAGCTCCCGACCGATCTCCCGGAATATGTGGTAGTGTAATGCATGTTAGTGTAAGTATGTGTGTGTAAGGGAAGAGGATAGGACAAGGAAGAGGAAGGAAAGATCGCGCGCGGTCTGTGGCCCGTTTGGTAGGGTACTGTCCCGGCATTCGCCTGGTGTTGATCGGAGAAACTACGGAAAACTACCGATCAGAGTAGTCGGCCGCTAGAATTCTCCTCCAGACTGCGACTGAATTCGACCTAGCTGAAATGCTAGTGTCGAAAATCCTGCCGCCGTGGGGAGTGGGAACCTAGGACCTCCCGGTCAGAGGCGCTGCAGTGTCATCAGTTGATGCACTGAGCTACCGCTCCCGGTTGAGATCTGGAAGAATGAGGAGAATTCGTTTCGAAATTTGACTTTGAAAAGCCTTATCAGCTAGGTATGATTTTAATAAGAGAGAGAATGGACAGGGAGAACACTTTCATTTATGTAGTAAATCCGTGTCTAAATTTAGTCAAATATTCCTTTATCAATATATCACTATTATGTATGTGTGTGTTTGAATTACAACTGGCTATTTGTAGAGCATTGTTTATACGAATATTTTAGTACTAATGTTTATTATATTTTTATTTTATTTTTATTTTTCATCGCAAGACTAGAAAATTAGATTGCATGTCTAGTAAACGTTTGATTTCAATTCTCAGAACATTGGGATACAGAAAATCCTAATAGGGATTCTGAGAGGCGCCTTTGTTGCAAATCACACTCTTAAGTTTTGGAGAAATTTAAATATTTATTATTATGAATATATTCATTTCGTTTTTCCGTAACAAAGAGAGAACGGGTCGCATTTAATTAGAATTTTTCGTGGAATGTAGTATTTCAGTGAGAAATTAAATTGCAGATGAAATGTACTAGTCTGATGAACTGTTAACCCTGTCAACGTGTCATTATTATCAATTAATATTTGAATTTGTCCTCCTTACATTTACGATCTAAGATTTGTTATATTTAAACATTTAAAAGTATTATTTTGAAATAAATATACTTTCATCGACGCGTATTCCCAATGTCAACGAATATAGTGTTCGAAAAAATGGTTACAAAGCATTCATGGTAGCGAACAACGGCCTATGAAAAGGGCGTGCCAAAGCGACCCTTGGAGTACAACGTCTACTTTAATTTTCGCCGAACTTTACGAATTGCCGAAGGCAAAACGGAGCCCCTGGATCAATGTTCGCCTCTTCGAGTGGATTCCAAAGTTTCATGTTTGCACGAAAATGTTTACACTTGAAAGTCACGGATAAGTTGGAAAAGGAATGGAAATTCGAAGTCGGTGGAACTCGTAGAAACCGCAATTTTATCGACTTAGAATAAATACAGAATTACATTAAATAGTGTTTTAGGAACAAAAAATTAAGCCGAGAAAAATATAAAAAGAAAAAAAAACTTGAAAATACGTTGAGAATGTAGTCGATTAAGATTTTTAAAAGGCAATATGAGTAAGGTTTTTAAAAGCCACCGTCGGAACTCGAACCTAGAACATCCGATCAGAGGCAGTGCAGTGACATCAGTTGATGCACTGAGTCAACTCTCCCGGTGTCTGCAATCATCATAATTAGGACTGCCGTTTATATGCATTTGCATATTTTTTCTGTACGTTTTGAGGCATTTAGAATCAATTTAAGCTATTTCTATTTCGCATATTTTCGCATATAACACCATAATTGCATAGTTTTGCATATTTATGCCATATTTGAATATTTTTCTTGCATATTCACACTTCATCCGCAAAAAGAAGCCCAACAGTTACAGTTCCATCAGCGTGTAAGCGACCCTGATTGTTCTCTCGTTACATGCTCTGTAGTCACTAGATTTTGTTATAATTGAGAGGAAATCATATTTGTGTTGCAATACCCATTTTTTTTATTTCTGAAATATACATTAACTGCATCTTCTATTATGTTCCTAGGAAATGAATGTTCTTCAAAATTACACCCTTGACTTTAATGTTTGTCGCTCGTAATAATTTATATGATTCCTGTATCGTTTCTTGCTGTTTACATAATTTCCACATTGTACTTTTTATTTATTTTTACACTTACACATTACATTATTTCGCATATTTTCCTTTTTTACTTGCAAATATTACCAAATATATTTACATATATATTCGCATATTTCGCTGTTTTTATTGCGTATAAATCACAGCCCTAGTCATAATAAAAGTTATTTAGATTAATATAACTAGAATATTAAGGATATTTTTGTTAAAATAAAACAACAAAAAAACTGTGGTGCGATCTCTGCCCCTTCCTTCCCCTGCACCTTGGCCTGCGTCTGCGGTCCAGACCGGAAGCATTGCGCGGCACGGGACAGGGCGTCGCGTCGCATCGCATTGCATTGCATCGCGTCGCGTCGCGTCGCGTCGCGTCGTTGGCGGCGCGCCAGCCAGGGGGCGCCCGCGCGCGTGCGGCCTTCGCTGTAAACAAAGCGCCACGCGGCGATTCGGCGTTCCGCAGGGCTCGACTTGGCGGCGGCTGCGTGGGATTTCGCTTTCGGACGAGGCCGCGCGCGACGTTTATGTGCGTGTTTGTGTCCATAGCGTTTCCGAGAAATTGCTTCCATCGGAGAGGAATATCCGCTGTTCTCCAGGCTTCGTTTTATTCGGAGCGAAAGTATCCTGAACACTTCGATGAAATTCAGAATGGTTTCCATAGTTCGTGAACGTCTAGTCGCAGGGTAATGCTTATAATTAGTCTTCAAACGTAACATAAGGAAGAAAATTCAAATCCTGTTTTCGATGTATTATAAATTGATCTTAGTGTCTGATTACTTGATTTGTGGAATAAATGTTCATGACGATTCGTAGCTTCAGTAAAATAATTAGCATATTCTGGGCAATTATTTTATCTAGCAATTCATTATAATCTCAATTGGGTTTTATTGAATAGATTTTCTTAGTGAAATTTGAAACAATCGTGTAATTAATTTTGCTGTTCATAATGAATATCACTAAAACATTTCGTTGAACACTACCGCAGAATAACCCAACATAAATATTATTAATCTTCGTGGTTAACATCATACTGATGAACTGGGTGTCGAGCTTCTAAATGTACCCTGCGTGATCGCAATTGAACACATCAGCACAATGCGTCTATTTTCGCTTGATGGTAGCACGTGGTTAACATGGCTCAACGCGACAAAGACATTGCTACTGATATAAATGTACTCCCGTTTGTCACGATACAGTGAAAACAATGCAAGTCGTGCCTCTATTTTGCAATCGTTTCTAGAAAGGCAACTGAGAATTGCTAGTATTTTGAACCGTTCTCAAAGCTAAGAACTGCTGGTTACAAAAGAACAAAAGAAAAGAAACTTAGGAAGTCGAGCTATTCAAAAATAATTGATCAAAAGCTGTTTAGAATATCTCAAATAGGTAAAACGTCGGTAAAAACTTAAACTCTCTTGATTTTATGAGATTTGTAATTTTGAGCATTACTTTAAATGTTCAATTTCGAAATGCTTTTTCCATAAAAGACACTAATTTCTCTTGGCATTTTGAAGTATTGTACAATTCTGGATGTCAGATATTTACATTCTCTAAACTTTAACTGTTTCCATTAGACAGTGATTTAACTACACACGTGAGATGCAATGCTTTTAATTTTACTGGTTCTCATCTAGTGCAATGAAAAATGTGTCTATTTGTGATTAGTACTCCACAATTGTTATAAACGTGGCGACGTAATGAGATTTGGTCTAAATGTTATTTTACTGCAAATCTCTAGAGAGCAATACCAGATCATCAAACAAAAACATGAAGATAAAATGCGAGGAAAAGAACTCCATAACTACGCAAATCGTTTAGGAAATCACTATCTCAGATCAGGAAAAAGTAAACAAATATAAAATTGATTAAACAATTACATCCATACCTCATATTTTTAAGTAGATGTTATGTCAGAAATATGGACGGTGGAGTAATTGAAGCCGTGATATGAAATTTCCAGGTATGTAGACTACAAAATAATACTTGTTAGACGGGAAGAATATTTCTTTAAAAAATAAAGTAGAAACAGAAAAGAAAATAATAGATTTACGTAAATGAAAGAGTTACTATCCAGTCGCAATGCAGCTTAGAGGGCTTACGGGAAAATAAACAAAGATGAATTGACATGTCCGTAGGGGTGAAGAAGAAATTCTAATGCTATAATAGATCCGTCCGCGCATTAGTGAATGTTTTCTGAAGTTCATCAACCGTTGAGATCTATGAACCAATTAGCAAGCGAGCTGGTATAAACAATGCATATGTATTTTCGGAATGGAAAGTGAAGAAAAGATTGAGTTTCGATGTGATGGAGTTCGCTTCATGAGTGTGAGCGGGTAGTGTTTTTAGTAGCGAGTATCGTGTGGGAAGGAAGGAACATAAGTCCCTAAGGAAATAATTACATTGTTGAACGAATAATTTAGAAATACGGAGTATTCGGAAGGTGCCTGATGGACGCCAAGATGTAATGATGTCGCCGAGACCAAACATAAGTAATTAAAAATATGATGTAGGAAGAACATGTTTGTTGATAAAAATATGAGTTAAAAGCTGGCAATTTTCAAA